>JASVEL010013305.1:0-67302 GCA_032618575.1 Nicotiana noctiflora | reverse complement strand
GGGGTTTTTCTGTTGCTGTCTACTGGTTTTTGTTGATAACTGTTGATTGGTTGCCGGGATACTACTATTATTGCTGCATTGCTGTTGCTGTTGGTTAGCCTGAGCTACTACTGATCTTTCTCTGCACTTTGACTTTTAAATTCCAGGTACACACTTGTAATCTCAAGTCAACATAAATGGAGTGAATGAATGGAAATATTCCATATGCCAGTGACTTTTGTTTTCTGTTTTTCTGTCCTACATACAAATCTAGCTAGAGACATTTGTACACATCTGGGACTAGTTTAATGGTAGTTAACTCTAATTTTTGGACTAGGCTGAATTGATACACTTTGAGCTAGCTTATAGGAGATTTGTGTTAATAGACAATAAGGTCACCTTCTGAACGACTAAATGCAGTACCAGGTTTACTGCCAATAAGTATTATAGACTATGATATAGTTAGTGTTAACATCATCTTGCCACTTTGCTGTTGAAATTACCCTTATTACAATGTAACAATAGATTGTCCTAATGAGCATCAATAGTGGCATAATGGCTAAGCCTTTAGTATACGTTTAAATATGTGAAAATGAGTTCATAATTAGTATCATCATTTTTTTTCTTTTTTCACATGCCTGTTATGAAATCATTCCTTTGCGGCAAATCATCAGTAGTTAGCCTAAGGCGAATGTGATATGTAATAGGGTCAGTTTAGTCGAATAAAAAGCGATGCATTGTTTCACTGTAAATTCATAGCGTTTGATTCATTTTAAATACGTATGGCCCGCCAAGTTTCAGGGATTTGATCCCTCAACTTGCATAGGGCCAGCTCTGCAAATTTCTGTTTGGGCCTGTCTCAGGCCGAGCGTTTGAAAGAATTAATCCATGACAACCGTATAAGTTGGGTTCTTTAGACATAAGGTAAAAAATGGTATTAGACCCATTAATGTTTAGTTGGTAGACTAAGGTGATTTTCTTAATAACAATTAATTAGGATTTTCTTTCCTTCTAAAAAAAAACAAAACAATAGAGAATCTAGTCCCTTTAGATATGACCTTAAATAAAAATAAGACGAGCCTCGCCAAACAAAAATACACAATTGCAGGGCCCTCAAATAAATTTGTAATAAAATCTAGACTCGGCAGGACCGTTTATCGAATTTCACGGTCTTTCCCAAAGTTAACAAAGACGATAGACTCTTTAGGGACGGCTTTAATAAATTACTTTCCTGAATGCGGGTGCGCATTTATGTGACCCAAATCTTACTCTCGGCGAAACTAAAACGCATTAGAGTCACAGGCGTACTGGTTGCAGTGTCACTCAAAATGTGTTCTCGTGACGTCGAAATTCTCCTAAAATCGAAAAGCGAAACATAAAAGCACACAATTAAAATATATAGAGAAAAATCAGATAAAAACAAAAATTGCAGTTGAGCGACCGTGCTAAAACCACGGAATACGGGAGTGCCTAACACCTTCTCCCGGATTAATAGAATTCCTTATCCAGGTTTCTAATTTCGCAGACTGTAATACAGTCATAAAATTCCTCGGTTCGGGATTAACCGGTGACTTGGGACACCATTATTTTTCCAAGTGGCGACTCCGAAAAATTAAATAAATTGATCCCGTTCTGACTGTCCTTTAAGTGGAAAACCCCTTCACTGATTATTGTTATACCTCTTCTCGGGGTGTAATATTAAATAGTGATGCATTACTTTATGTGCGCAAAAAGGAGGTGTGACAGCTCTGGCGACTCTACTGGGGAAAATCGACCCAGAACTGCGGTTCAGGGTTTAAGAATTCGAGCTCAGTTAAAATTGTTGTTTTTGCTTATATCTGATTTCATTATATGTTTTTTGATTATTGTGCTACATGTTTACCGCTTGATATTACCTGAACTGTGTATATAAACTGTGCCGAAAACCCTTATCTTCTTACCCCCGGGGATATGCTCACCGGTTGAGACTCCCTTCTGTTAGTGTCGTACCCCGAAATAATAAAGAGGCTCGGAAAGTTTCTAAGCCGGTTGGCCTTTTGGTTCCCGGAAAGGAGCTCCTTCCTCAGCCCGAGTTGTCCGCTCGGGTACACAGTCTAGATCATATACCGAGGTTTTGAACTTAGAATAACATGACTTCATGCCGGATTCCTAGTAGGAACGCTTATTTGCATCATGTTGCATTTGACTTAGGGGACTCAACACAGGGGTTGGGTCCGTCTAGGACAGGCAACCTGATATGAAAAGACCATCCTGCTACACCATTTTTGTTTTAAGCATTTATTTGGACTTGCATGCTGACCGGCTTTTAAATACTGAAGAAAAAAAAAGAGAAAAAGAAATAGTATGGGGAAATAGATATTTTTCAGAAATACAAAAAATGTGTTTTACCAACAAATCAATAAATTTAGTTGCTAATAAAAGACGACAGAAGGTTGACTTTGCCAACAAAATGGTTTTCTTAACAAAATGTGTTTTCTTTGTCGGTCAATAAAAAAAATAGTTTGTTTTGACGGACCGAACTACGCGGGTTTGATTCTCACCGGATGTGAGATACGTAGGCAACCCCCATCGGGTCCAACTTGCCCTTTTTCAAAATACCAAAATTTTAAATTTTGAAAAAAAAAAAATAGTCCAATCATTGCCAGCCAAAATGATCTTCTTCTTTAAATAAATGTGCAGGATGAGCACGATTCGAAATGAACCCTTTTCACTCACGACTAAAATCCCGGTACAAATACGACTATGGTGGGATGATCTAGGCAAAGAAGGGCAGGATGAAGTTAAGAAATATTTGAAAGGTCTCACAGGTCTGCTTGAAATAAAGCCTCGAGGGGATATCATAAGAGCATTAGTCACATACTGGGACTCTGCACACAATGTCTTTCACTTCTCGGATTTCGAGCTTACCCCAACTTTGGAGGAGATGACCGGATACATTGGAAACACCGATATACCATTGGGGCACCAATATCTAATCGCTCCCAGGGTTGTCGCCATACACCGGTTTTTAGACTCACTGAAGATAGCCAGAACGGTACGTAACCCAGGATCTAGCACAAGGGTTTTGTACTTTAAGCTTCATCTACCAAAGGTACGGTCATGTGGGAGGTTTTGACAAGCCAGAGAATAAGTTATGCAGCAAGGGTAATCGCCAGAAATGGGAGGAGCACAGACGAATTGCCTTCATGATAGCCTTCTTAGGACTTATGGTATTCCCGAGAAAAGACGGGAATATCGATATAAAGATAGCCGGAATTGTCAGTACTTTGCTTGACCAAAGTGAAAGTACTCTTGCTCCCATGATACTATCTGACATATATCGAGCTCTCACAGCCTGCAAAGCCGGAGGAGATTTTTTTGAAAGCTGTAATTTATTGCTACAAATGTAGATGATCGAGCACCTGTGTCGCCGCACCCAATTCTTGAGATATGGGTTGGTTAAGAAAACTTGCATAAGCGAATTCTATACAAGGATTGATAGGACCGTCTTGCCTGAAGGAACCTTGGCGTGGAGGGCGTACTTTCAGGCTCTCAGCGCAAGTAGGTTGGTTATAGATAGACAAAATCGTGTACATGCCAGCGGCTAGGTCCCACTTTCTCTTAATGGGACTTAAGAGCATTCAACCTTATGCGCCCCATCGGGTTTTAAGACAGCTTGGGAGGTGCCAGATAGTACCCAAAGACGAAGACCTGAGTACCCAGGTTATTGAAATTGGTCCCGACGGTCAATTCCCAGAAGCAAGGGTCCGCCAGATCTGGAGCAAATGCCAATATCTGGAGGCAAACACTTGTGTGCAGGATCGAGCCAGAGGAGAGGTTGTACCCGTATATCTTACTTGGTACAAAGGAGAAACATCGGGTGAAAGTCCAGCCAAAAGACCTCACCTCAGGGAATTTGCTGAAGCATCACAAGAACAATGGGACTGGTTAGCCAAGGAAGAGGTTTACAGAACAAAGATTGGCAAGATAGAGCAACAGGTCCAAGATCTACAATTTGAAAAGGATATGCAAGCTGCCGCCGACGAAGGAGATAAAAAGAAGTTGGCACAAGAAAATGACTTTTTGAGAGCTCAAATCCAGCAAATTAAAAGGGATGCTGACAGACAGTTGAGGAGTCGATCAGACAAAAAATTGATATAGGGTTTAAAAAACCAAGTTGCCGATGTCCAAAGAGAATTGGAAGAGTCGAAGACCCAAACAACGAGGATCCGTGCTAGCTGGAGAAAGGAGGCACATCAACAGGCACTTCACCTACAACGGGTGGAAGAAGACTACACTGAGATCATCACTAATCTAAGGGAAGCAAATGTTATCCTCAGGGAGCGGGTTTTTAAGCAAGCCCGGGATGCCAAAGCAGACCTCGACCGTTGCCACAATTTGATGGCTCGACCGCAAGAACAAGTGGATAGGCTCTTAGACCAAGTCACCAACAATGCTCGAAGATTGGGGGCGAAGAACCAGCAGATAGAACGACTACTCAGAGAAAGGGACATGATCAGGGACAGAATTGGAGAAATCGGGCATTATGTCACCAGGAAGTGCTTAGGTTGTGAACAAATGCCCCGCACCGCCCTTTTTGCTTCAGTTATGGACTACGTTCATCAGATCATGAGAGAGTTAAGGGAACTACACATGGACCTCACACCAAGGCCCGCGGCAAGGCCGAATGACGCCTCGCGGGCCCCCAGGAATTTAAGAGCATTAGACTTTTGATTAAAAATGTATTTTTGAAATTTTGAGTCAAGTTGGTTGGCATTTTATTCTCGAGTCAAGCATTTCTCTTATTTTGTTGATTATTGTAAGACGGGTTTTGTAACCATAAGAGTTTTGATATAAGAATTCCAGAATTTCGCCACAATTTTGTTATTACAACTACGCTCGGTCTGATTCACGTGGGGACGTGATACGTAGGCAATCCACATAAGATTCGACCACCACTAAAGAGAAAAGAAAAGAATAGGGAGGTTAATAACAACAAGGTCTTCAAGGATAATTGAAAAAAAAGAAAAAGAAAAAAAAGAAAAAAAAAGAAAAGAAAAAAAAAAGCTGGAATGACGCATGTGATGAGTACATATAGAAAGGGTTAATTGGTTAGGTGCATTGCATCCAACGTGCTATAACATATCCATTAAACTCAGTAAACTAACAAGTTTGTTGCATTTCCAGAAAAGTTTAGCAGTTGGTTTGACAGAATATACTAGCCGCCACCATTACCGTACTAGATCTAAAGGGCCAATTCCAGCGAGTATGTCTAGTTCCGGTAAAAGTCTCGAGGAAGAGAAATCGGAGATACAGATCATGAAAGAAGAGGTAGATCGGCTGAGACAGCAGATAACAGAGATGCACCTAGCCTGGGCTAGGGGACAGTCCTCACCAAACCTCCCTACTCTCGCATCAGCTCCAGAACACCCACCCCTTGATCCGTCGACAAGCACCCCGATCTATCCATACTATCAAGGGGAAAACCCTTATACCACCCAAATTCCACCAGCCAAACAAAATCCTCCTCCCACGGTCACCCCTGTTTTTGTGGCACCTCCACCTGCTAATCTACAAAAGTCATTCGGTGAGCCGCATGTTCAAATCTATGGCAATTCTTACTATCCTCCCGAGCCTACCTTTAGGGCTCCTGAACCGCATCCGCACACCCCTCATTGGGATAACCCGGCAGAACCGGAAAAGCACTTCCAAAATTTGGAGCATGAGGAAGTTATTCAAAAAGTTAAAAGCCCGGAGCAGTCCTTCAGGAATATGCATGGCTTGGGCAACCAGGTCAGTGTCGCTTACAAAGATCTGTGTCCATTCCCAGATGTCCAGTTGCCAGCCGGGTTCAAAATGCCCAAGTTTGACTTATACGAGGGGCATGGTGATCCAGTAGCCCATCTTCGAGGGTTTTGTAGTAAAATGCGAGGAGCTGGAGGGCGAGACGAGATTCTGATAGCTTACTTCGGTCAGAGCTTGGAGGGGTCTGCACTAGAGTGGTACACTAGGCAGGATCCCAACAGATGGTTTACATGGGATGATTTGGCTCAAGCGTTCATTGGCCAGTTCCAGTACAATCTTGAAATAGTCCCCGACCGCTTATAATTGCTAAAGTTAGAGAAGAAACCCGCCGAAAGTTTCAGAGAATTTGGTTTCCGCTGGAGGGAACAGGCAGCAAGGGTAGATCCGCCTATGAGAGAGAACGAGATGGTGGATTACTTCCCGCAGACACTGGAGCCAACCTATTTTGGACATCTGGTGACATCCGTGGGTAAGTCATTCACTGAGGTGATAAAGATGGGGGCTATGATTGAGGAAGGCTTGAAAGCCAACAAAATCATGAGCTATTCAGCATTAAAGGCCACCACCCAAGCTATTCAAAGTGGTACCGGGAGGAGTGCTTGGGAAAAAGAGGAAAGAAGAAGTCATGACAGTCGATTCCGGAACATGGTTCAGAAACAGAGGCCCCGCACCCCAGTATAACCCGCCACAGCCTCACCACCAAAATTACTTCCACAATCCATATAACCACCCGCAACACTACTATCCAGCACCCGATCCCCATTTTACTGCCCATCACGCCCAGTTATATGCCACACCTCCCGTCCATGCACCATGGCGTGCACCAAACCCGCAAAATAATTATCCACCCCCAAGAGCATATAGAAACCCCACGGCCACGGGTTTTCGTCCGAACCAAGCATTCAAGAGCGATAGGGTGCCAAGGCCAAAGACTTTTACTCCCTTGGGAGAGTCTTACACCAGTTTGTTCCACCGCTTGAAGCAAGTTGGGTTGCTAAATCCGGTCGAGGCTAAGCTACCAAACCCTCTTTCAAAGAATCTGGATCATTCAATAAATTGTGCATATTGTTCAGGATGTCCGGGGCACGACACAGAAAAATGTTGGAGGTTGAAAACAGCTATCCAGGAACTCATCGACACTCGCAGGATTGAGGTCCAGACTCCAGCAGAACCCGACATCAACCAAAATCCACTTCCAACTCATCATGAGACCAACATGATCGAGTTGGTGCAGGTAGAAGAGGGAAAGGAGAAAACCTCTCAGACTGTAATGATGATCAAGTCTAGTAGGGTAGGAATGGAAAAGGGGCCAAGCCTTGATGAGGCACTCATCTGCAAGAAGGACGTACAAGAGGGGTTGGAAGCAGAAAAGGGAAGTGTGAACAAAGCGCCTATGAGGTCAGAGGGAGTAAAAATAGTTGTACCAGGGGCAGCAACCAAGCCCGTTTTAACTGTAGCAGGCGTTCGAGTGGATCCTTTCATCATCAAGCCAGCAATACAGTTGCCAATAGCTGATAGCAGAACTATTCCATGGAATTATGATCGGGTCACGACAACCTACAAAGGAAAAGAAGTTAAAGAGGAAGTCTGCGAAGCGCAAGGGTTGACCCGTTCAGGGAGATGTTTTGCCCCTGCGGAATTGAGGAAGACCACTCCGGCAACACTGAAAAAGCCGGTAACTGACGAAGAGGCAGAAGAATTCCTGAAAAAGATGAAGCTACATGATTATTCTATTTTAGAACAGCTGAAGAAAACCCCTACGCAAATCTCATTGCTGTCCTTGCTGATACATCCTGAAGAACACCGGCAAGCTTTGATGAAAGTTCTGAATGAGGCCCACGTACCTGATAAAATCTCGGTGAGTCATTTGGAGAAGATCACCAATAGGATCTTCGAAGCGAAAAGGATCACCTTCACCGATGATGAGTTGCCTGAGGAAGGCACCGAGCACAACAGGGCTTTATATCTTACAGTGAAGTGTGAGGAGTCGGTGGTCAGCAAAGTCCTGGTCGACAATGGGTCCAGTGCGAACATTTGTCCTCTCTCCATACTAAACAAGTTGAACGTAGATATCGATAGGATACGCAAGAACAAAATATGTGTCCGAGGGTTTGATGGAGGAGGCAAGGCATCGGTCGGGGACATAGTGTTAATCTTGACAATCGGATGTTAATCTTGACAATCGGACCAGTGGAGTTCACCATGGAATTCCAGGTGGTGGACATGGTAGTTTCATATAACCTTCTGATAGGGCGACCGTGGATCCATGCCGCAAAAGCAGTTCCATCCAGCCTACACCAACTAGTCAAGTTTGAGTGGGACCAACAAGAGATCGTAGTCCATGGAGAGAATGATCTACAACCAGGCACCATCGTCCCCTTTGTTGAGACAGAAGAGGACGTTGGGCCATGGGTATACCAGATATGCGATGTGGTATCCGCCAACCGAGTTCCAGAAGGGGAATGCATTCCCAATGATAGAATAATTACTGCAGACGTCATGGTGGCTCATGAAATGTTGATAAACGGTTTCATACCCGGCAAAGGTTTAGGTGCATCTCTGCAAGAAATCATACAACCGGTATCTGTGGTCAAAAATGTGGGAACCTTCGGCTTGAGATTCAAGCCGACATCAGAGGACATCCAGCGAGCCAAGAGGAATAAGCAGAAGACATGGGTGCTCCCGAAGCCTGTTCCACGCCTTTCCCGATCTTTTGTCAAGTCCGGAGTAAGAGGACATCCGACGACAAAGGTTCCCAGTCCTATGGTTAGGCCGGACGAAGAGTTCTTAAGAAAGTTCGAGGACCTATTCGCAGATGTATGCATGCTTGAGGATGGCGAAGGATCCAGCCATGCCGAGATACAGTTTGTGGGATCGAAAGCAAAGTTGAATAATTGGAAGGCTACTCCTCTCCCCGTCCGGAAGGAGTCTTGGTAGTTTGTTTTGGATTGTTTTCTTTCAAAATTTTGTGTTGGGGTTGTCCCCGAAGTAAAATCCGTTTGTTTCAGTTCGTTTTGATTTGAGTTCGCAAGTTTGTTTTTCCTTGTACCGTTCCCATTAATGAAATTTTGTTCCTTTCGTTTCTAATTTTGTTTATTTTCCTTCTTTTTACTTTTCTGAGCAGCTTTCTTTCAACTGATCTTAATGATATGGCGTGCTTAAAGATTAATCAACCCAGTCTAGAAAGTCAATCGGGTTTGGAAATAATAACGCATGAAATAAGAGGTGACGAGAATGAATCGGAATATGGCAATGATGAAGCCGTAGAAGAAATCGGTGAAGAATTAAGTCACTTCGAGGAAAAACCCAAACCAAATTTAAATGATACTGAGGCTGTTAATCTGGGGGACACAGATGACGTCAAAGAAACTAGAATAAGTGTCCATATTGAACCCAACCCGAGAGAAGAATTGATCAAAACACTCATGGAGTTTAGAGACATTTTCGCATGGTCGTACGACGACATGCCAGGACTCAGCACTGACCTAGTGGTCCATAAATTACCTACTGACCCGGCATGCCCGCCCGTCAAACAAAAACTGCGGAAATTTAAGACGGAGATGAGTGTAAAGATCAAGGAGGAAGTGACCAAGCAGTTGCAGGCGAAAGTCATTCGTGTCACTCGATACCCTGAATGGTTGGCTAACGTAGTACCGGTGCCAAAGAAAGACGGAAAGATCAGAGTATGCGTGGACTACCGCAATCTCAACAAGGCAAGTTCTAAGGATAATTTCCTGCTTCCCAATATCCATATCCTGATTGATAATTGCGCCGGACGTGAAATCGGATCCTTTGTGGATTGCTACGCGGGATATCATCAGATCTTGATGGATGAAGAGGACGTAGAAAAGACGGCTTTTATCACACCATGGGGGACTTATTGCTACCGGGTGATGCCATTCGGTTTGAAGAACACAGGGGCAACATACATGAAGGCGATGACTACGGTATTCCATGACATGATACTCAAGGAAATTGAAGTGTACGTGGACGATGTGATCATAAAATCTAGACGTCAAGAAGACCACGTTTCCAACCTCAGGAAGTTCTTTCAAAGACTTCGAAAATATGATATCAAGCTCAATCCGGCCAAATGCGCATTTGGAGTTCCATCAGGAAAGTTGCTAGGATTCATCGTCAACCGACGGGGCATTGAGTTGGACCCATCCAAAATCAAGTCCATTCAGGAGCTACCCCCGCCAAAGAATAAAACAGAGGTAATGAGTTTGTTGGGAAGGTTAAATTACATCAGTAGGTTTATTGCTCAGCTTACAGCAACTAGTGAACCCATATTCCGTCTATTGAAGAAAGACGCTGCGATAGAATGGACGACAGAATGTCATGAAGCGTTTGACCAAATCAAAGGGTATCTGTCAAACCCACCCGTACTAGTTCCGCCTGAACCGGGTAGACCCCTGATTCTTTATCTAACAGTCTTGGAGAATTCGTTCGGCTGCGTGCTGGGGCAGCACGATCTTACTGGCAGAAAGGAACGGGCCATTTACTACCTTAGTAAGAAATTCACGGTCCACGAGGTTAAGTACACTCATTTGGAAAAGACATGTTGTGCCTTGACTTGGGTAGCCCAAAAGTTGAAACATTATTTGTCTTCTTACACCACTTACCTCATTTCGCGTTTGGATCCGTTGAAGTATATTTTCCAGAAACCTATGCCTACAGGGAGGTTAGCAAAATGGCAAATATTACTTACAGAGTTCGACATCATATATGTGACAAAGACGGCTATGAAAGCTCAAGCCCTAGCCGATCACTTAGCTGAGAATCCTGTCGATGACGGATACGAACCTTTGAGGACGTATTTTCCGGACGAAGAAGTATTGCAAATTGATTGGTTGGAATTAACCGAGGATCCAGGGTGGAAGCTTTTCTTCGACGGAGCGGCGAACGCAAAAGGAGTCGGAGTAGGGGCTGTGCTTATCTCTGAAACAGGACATCATTATCCTGTTACTGCTCAACTGCGTTTTCATTATACCAATAATATGGCTGAGTACAAGGCATGTATCTTAGGGTTGCGATTAGCGGTGGACATGGATGTACAGGATGTCTTGGTCTTGGGGGACTCGGACCTTCTAGTACATCAGATTCAGGGAGAATTGGAAACCAGAGATTTAAAGCTTATCCCGTATCGTCAGTGTTTGCATGATCTGACCAAGCGCTTTCGATCAGTAGAATTAAGGCACATCCCAAGGATGCATAATGAGGTTGCCGATGCTCTAGCTACTTTGGCATCAATGCTACATCACCCGGACAAGGTTCGTGTTGATCCGTTACATATTCAGGTTCGAAATCAACATGCTTATTGCAATATGATAGAAGAAGAGATGGACGGTGAGCCATGGTTTCATGATGTCAAGGAGTACCTCAGATTAGGAGTATACCCAGAGCAGGCAACTGGAGATCAAAAGAGAGCTATTCGGCGGTTGGCAAATGGATTTTTCCTTAGTGGAGGGGTGCTGTACAAAGGAACCCCAGATCTGGGATTGTTGAGATGTATAGATGCGAGTCAAGCCACAACAGTGATGACAGATATACACTCAGGAGTTTGTGGGCCACACATGAGCGGATATGTATTGGCAAAGAAGATTCTTCGAGCAGGATATTACTGGCTCACTATGGAGCGTGACTACATAAGTTTCGTGCGAAGATGCCATCAGTGTCAGATACACGGAGATTTGATTCATTCTCCACCGACCGAATTGCATACAATGTC
Source organism: Nicotiana noctiflora (assembly GCA_032618575.1). Lineage (NCBI taxonomy): Eukaryota > Viridiplantae > Streptophyta > Magnoliopsida > Solanales > Solanaceae > Nicotiana > Nicotiana noctiflora. The sequence goes on along the minus strand of JASVEL010013305.1, from coordinate 55,808 downwards.
AGCTCCATGGCCATTTGTTGCGTGGGGTATGGATGTTATCGAACCTATAGAACCCGCGGCTTCCAATGGGCACAGGTTCATTCTGGTAACGATCGATTATTTTACCAAGTGGGTGGAGGCCAAAACCTTCAAATCAGTAACCAAGAAGGCGGTGGTGGACTTCGTGCATGCCCACATCATCTGTAAGTTTGGAATTCCAAAGATAATCATCACGGATAACGGTGCCAATCTTAACAGCGGATTGATGAAAGAGGAATGTCAACAGTTCAAAATTACACACCGAAATTCCACACCATATCGTCCCAAAGCGAATGGTGCGGTTGAGGCGGCAAACAAGAATATAAAGAAGATATTGAGGAAGATGGTAGAAGGGTCTAGGCAATGGCATGAAAAGTTACCGTTCGCGCTGTTGGGTTATCGCACTACCGTCCGGACTTCGGTAGGTGCAACTCCTTACTTGTTGGTGTACGGGACGGAAGTAGTAATATCAGCAGAAGTTGAAATCCCATCCCTCCAAATTGTCATTGAAGCCGAAATTGACGACGACGAGTGGGTCAAAACCCGATTAGAGTATGTCACGGCCAATTGTATCAAAAGATAATGGCGAGAGCATATAACAAGAAGGTACGTCCCAGGAAATTTGAAGTAGGACAGCATGTACTGAAGAGAGTTCTACCACATCAGGCCGAAGCAAAAGGCAAGTTCGGTCCAAATTGGCAGGGACCATTTGTTGTGACTAGGGTATTATCCAACGACGCGCTATGTCTAACTGATATTGAGGGAAGATGCACTGATATGGCTATCAATTCTGATGCAGTCAAGAGATATTACGTGTAATTCTTTAATGCATTTGTCAACATTTGGTTTCGTTTGTTTGTAGTTGGCACTTTTCGGAGAATGAAATGACAGAGGCAATTTTTCTACTACCCAAACACTTTAACCCTTGTTTTCCCCTTTGAGCCTTAATTATTCTTTCATATACCCTCTTTCGGAATCATCAAGGACGATGTGTAACAAAATAGAAAAAGAAACAAAGAAAAGACACAAGAAAAAGTGAACTACGTTTGACCTGATTCCTCAAGAAGGATACGTAGGCGCCACACGGCTCGGTCATAATAAAATAAAAATCAAAGATTCCCCAAGCAACAAAACTGGGGCAGAAGTCATTGTTTCATTTGAAAAGATGGTGTGGATTCCGAAAGTTGTAATGAGCTAATCGTTGAGGTTAAACCCCTTTTCTTTAGCCTCACGCACAAAAATTACACTAATGACCGAAAAAGACCTTTCGATCGGTATTTGAGAAATGCCAAGTCATGCGGATGAAAGCCAAGAGTGACACTCCGATCCTCGATTGAATCCAAGATGCACAAGCCAAATGGGATAATGCTTTAGAGGGAATCTCGTGGGTAATACCCTAGCCTGGAAAGAAAGCGAAATAAGAGAGCTTTAACGGTGAAAACCCTCGCGGGCACCTTAAGGCGAAGAAAGCTAAGAGAAATAAAATGAGAGAGTCTTACGGTGAAAACCTTTACAGGCACCCTAAGGCGACGGGAGGTCGAGAGAAATGAGAGAATCTCATTAGTGAAAACCCTTTGAATGGCATTATGAGGTGACAAGGCGAGATGGTTACCAGGTGTCTGCATGAGACAATGTTGGGACATTCGTTTGCTTCTAGCAAAACGCGGCCATCAGAAAGTGATTGACGTAAATAGACTGGGTAGATTAATCTCAAAGGTGCGGCATAACCATTGGATCAGTTACACATTCAGATAAGTTTTTCCCAGTTTCGAGTTCACAAAAGTTTTCCCTTTCTTTTGTCATTCGCGGTCAGCATTCTTTATCTATCATTTTTCTTTTCTTTTATTTTCGAAAATTGACTTTTCAAAGCTTACTACCAAGTCTCCCAAAGCGGTACAATAAAGATGAATAGGCGTGGAACGAGGCAATAAGGCAAAAGTCATTCCGATATTAAGATTGGAACGACGGGTTGATTGGAAGGTTCACAGGAATTATGGAATACGATGGACACATATTACACATCCGAAAGATGATTTCTCACAACAGATCATCGACTAAAAGGGTCGGATCAAACTGAAGGTTGGAATAAAAGGGAGAGATGAGAGACCATCTGTGGAAAGAGCACCATCCCCAGCAAGTGTCAACGTCATCCCCAAAAGTTCGAGGGAGGCCAAGCAGCTGAAAGAGAAAAGGAAAATTGCCCCAACAAGAGTGGCACGACCACTCACTGCGTTTTGAAACTAACAATTTTTCTTTGATTTAAAGCAGGAAAAGAGGGTTCGTCGGGAGAAAATCATGCCACGTAGAAGGTCATCAAACTGGGGCAGAAAATTTTCTCCCATTGCAAAAATTTTCTTGAAAATAAATACCCAGTGGATAAGGATAACGAGAATTCGGAAATACCAGTTCCGAGAAGAATAGTTTTGAGAGAGGCCAGACAACACGAGGGGGTGATCTTTGAGCCTGGTATCATCCCCAGCAGTTGTTGGGAAAATGAAACACTAACTTCGAGATTCCCCCAGCAGTATTATATCCCATAAGTTTTTCAAGGAAGCAAAAGCGTGAGTCCCGGAGGAGGTCTGGGAAGAAGGAAAAGGAAAAGGGGTCCCCCGCCAGGGTAATCCTCAGTTAATGACATTTCAATCCCCGGCGAGTCCGAGAGAGAACGAAGGGTGAAGGAAATAGAAAAAGAGGAAATAAAGAATACTTCCCCAGCAGCATCATCCCCAGCAGGTGAGTAAACAGTTCCGAAGATATCTACAGCAGCCAAAGGAAAAGTAACACGACCCAGTGGGAAAGCAATTCCAAGACAAGGTAATTCAGAAGAAAAGGGTGGCCCAAGAGACGATGCAGGAAGAAGAAAATGGTACAGGAAACAAAGGAAGGCGATAAGGATGGGATGAAATTAGTGAGTCATAACTGAAGTCAGGGAGCCCGCTTGAAGAATGGAGTGGCGATTTAGTTTTGAAATTGTAGTTGAAGTCAGGGAGCCCGCCTGGAGAATGGAGTGGCGATTTATTTTAAAAGGTTGTAGCTGAAGTCAGGGAGCCCGCCCGAAGAATGGAGTGGCGATTTAGTTTTGAAATTGTAGTTGAAGTCAAGGAGCCCGCCTGAAGAATGGAGTGGCGATTTATTTTTAAGTTGTAGTTGAAGTCAGGGAGCCCGTCTGAAGAATGGAGTGGCGATTTAGTTTTGAAATTGAAGTTGAAGTCAGGGAGCCCGCCTGAATAATGGAGTGGTGATTTATTTGGAAGTTGTAGTTGAAGTCAGGGAGCCCGCCTGAAGAATGGAGTGGCGATTTATTTTGAAGTTGTAGTTGAAGTCGGGGAGCCCGCCCGAAGAATGGAGTGGCGATTTTATTTTGAAGTTATAGTTGAAGTCAGGGAGCCCGCCTGAAGAATGGAGTGGCGATTCATTTTGAAGTTGTAGTTGAAGCCAGGGAGCCCGCCTGAAGAATGGAGTGGCGATTTAGTCTTGAAGTTGTAGTTGAAGTCAGGGAACCCGCCTGAAGAATGGAGTGGCGATTTTATTTTGAAGTTGTAGTTGAAGTCAGGGAGCCCGCCTGAAAAATGGAGTGGCGATTTATTTTGAAGTTGTAGTTGAAGTCGGGGAGCCCGCCCGAAGAATGGAGTGGCGATTTTATTTTGAAGTTATAGTTGAAGTCAGGGAGCCCGCCTGAAGAATGGAATGGCGATTTATTTTTGAATTTGGTTGAGGGAAGCGGTTTGAGTGTAACGGAAATCCCCAGCATGAATCCAAGTTCATAATCAAAAGGAAAGCAAGAAGGATCAGAAATATTGGTCCAGACTTCGAAGGAGAATAGTTCGAAGATCACAAAGAAGGGACCAATGGTCGGAGTTCGGCAATCAAGATAGGCCGAGATAATAATTGTCAGAGGAGAAGAAGCATGTGAAGAAACATCAAAGCCAGCAGGATGGCAAGGAACATGACAAGATCAAGTTGAAAAGATAGATCAGAATTTGCAATACTGTAACTTAGTCTAGCTTCTTATTTTGTTTAGCACGGTGTAATAAGGAGATCGGTTAAGCAGTGGCAACAGCCGCAACAGCAGTAACAGCAAGATCACAGCGGTCATGGTAGTCCCAGCTATCAAAACTTCCCGAACTACATTGACCTGATTCCTGTTTAGCCCAGGATATGTAGGAGGCCTCTGAAGCAAAGGTTCGGTCAAACTTTTCCAAAAAATGCTTCATACGGAGTGCTCCAACGGGAAAAAATCGTTCGTATCCGCTCACTTGTCTTTGCACGAAAACTCTTCATGTTTCCGCGCAAAGAGGGGCAGCTGTGAGCACGTGATTTTTGCCCTACATGAGAATCACTCCCAAAAAATTCAAAATAAAATCATTTTTGTATCGTTGTAATATCTGGGGATTTTTGTGTTAATTTTCTTATTACTTGTATTCTCTGTGTGTGCATGTTTGTTTGTTTAAATTAAGAAAAATACAAAATATATTATGTTTGCAGTCTTAGGATTTAATTTACAATTGAAAGTAATCAAGTTTATTTGAAAAATATAGAAAATCACAAAAAATATGTATTTTTGCGTTTTAAACATTTAATGTCCCAATTGTTGATTTTAGTTTAATTTAATTATAACAAGAACTTAATTAGTACTCTTATCAACTAATTTGATTTTTGTAATGTATCTTAGAGGTTGGGTTTTTAATAAATAAGGATTTGAAATTAAAATAAAAGAAAAGAAGAAATGGAAAAAATGAAGAGAAATCGGAATGGGTTGAAATAAGCTAAGCCCAAACCCAAAGCTAGCCCAAATCTACTGCGGCCCAAATCCCTGTCCATATGCCATTTTATGTGACGGATGATCTGAACCGTTGGATTAAATCAATCCAATGGTCCAGATCACCCCATCATAACCCGTTACCCAACCCCAACCTGTTCTCCATCGATTGATCCGATCCCAAGATTCCCAAACGATGTCGTTTTGATAAGTGACTTGATCCTAGCCGTTGATCTTGGTTGATCGAACGGTCAAAAATCGATCACCCCTACCGACTATATATTTCCCAGATACACGCCCGCCCCTCCCCCCCCAAGAACCCCCCCTTCGTCTCCCATAGAGACCAACCGTCCCCCGCCGCTCCCCACCGCACTCCGCCTACCGGAAATCGCCTCACGGCGGCTCCGGTAGGCCAATGGTTCCCAAATGTACACCATAGAATCCCCCAAGCCCCCTCTACACAGATCCGGCAGCCGTTAGTCTCGAATGTTGCTCGAGCGTTTCGAATATTGGTTCGAAGTTCGCCGGAACTTGAACATTTACCCCAAACCACTTCAAATTCACACCAATCACTCCTCACACCTCCCTCATACCCCTACTAACCCTGGTTCAGCTCGAATCTTGCCAGAACCAGCCGAGCCCCAAAAACGGCCACATGAACCCTAAAAACTCAAAATGGGATCTCTGTTCGAAATTAATAGGAAATTGAGGTCTAATGGACCTTAGTCTAGGTGTTCTCAACCGAGAACACCTCGATTAAGGTTCATTTGGCTTCAATGATTCAAGGGCGAATGATTCGAGACCCGTTCAAACTATGGATTCTTATCTTTCAAGGTATTCTTTCCCTTTTCTAGCCTCATCTAGTTCTGTGTTGTGCATTTTCTATATGATTCTCCATTTGTTCTGTTTTCTTTTCGATTCTCATTCAACTTGCTGTTCTACTCTTTAAGACCTTTTATTTGGTCGATTCCTTCTGTTTTCTTTAGCTAAAATGAATCGTATGTTCAGTTTGATTAAGGTCATCAAGCAATTAATTCATATTTGATTGATCCCCTGATTCTGCCCGAAATATCATGAATCGACTGTAGGTCGATCATTTGTTATTAATTATATGTGTTGTCATCGACTAATCAAATGTGGTCGATTAGTTTCGTAGGTCTGTTTATTAGCATCTTGAGGCAGAAATTGACACTGTAAATCACATATAGGACCACTGTTGAATTGTGTTCATTTGTGATCTTTAATTAGGGATTAGTGGGTTGGATGTCAGTGGTTAATCAGAAGTGGCATACTTTAGGATTCAAAATGCCCTACACATGAAACAAAGCAGTGGAACCTGCTGTTACAGCAGGGCACTCAACCAGGCCTGCACTTATCAATTTAATATAAAAATCCCATACTTAGACAAGATTAAGTGGTAAAACAGAGAAGATAATGGGCTGGGCAGAGAGAGGGATGGGCAGGGGTTTAGTTTAGGATTTTTGCACCATTAGGGGTTGAATTGTTTAGCTATAAGTAGAGGATCAATTCTGAAAGAGCAGGAGATTTTTGGAGAGATTATACACACACACAGACAGAAAAAGAAAAAGAGTGAGAGCTCGAGGGATTTTGAAAAAAAAGCATTTGAGGGTTGAAGTGAGAGCAGAGAGAATAGGATAATAAAATAGACATGGGAATATAGAAAAGAAACAGAGTTCCTATAGCATTGTTACACTGTCTCAAAGATCAAAACAGTTCGAGCCTTTCTTTGTTCCCACTTCACATTTGAGGTTTCTTTAGGATAACTGAAGGTTCTATTGATTCGTTTGATTTGGTCTTTGCTGTTTGGATTTTCTGGAAACTGTTGTTGTCTTTTTTTCAAGTTCTTGGGGATTGATCTCTCTCCGGAGTACTCAGTTTGTTTCCTGGGTTGTATACTGCTGTTTCATAGGAGTTCTAGTTTGTTATTGGTTGCTGGTTGCTGGGGTTTTTCTGTTGCTGTCTACTGGTTTTTGTTGATAACTGTTGATTGGTTGCCGGGATACTACTATTATTGCTGCATTGCTGTTGCTGTTGGTTAGCCTGAGCTACTACTGATCTTTCTCTACACTTTGACTTTAAAATTCCAGGTACACACTTGTAATCTCAAGTCAACATAAATGGAGTGAATGAATGGAAATATTCCATATGCCAGTGACTTTTGTTTTCTGTTTTTCTGTCCTACATACAAATCTAGCTAGAGACATTTGTACACATTTGGGACTAGTTTAATGGTAGTTAACTCTAATTTTTGGACTAGGCTGAATTGATACACTTTGAGTTAGCTTATAGGAGATTTGTGTTAATAGACAATAAGGTCACCTTCTAAACGACTAAAGGCAGTACCAGGTTCACTGCCCATAAGTATTATAGACTATGATATAGTTAGTGTTAACATCATCTTGCCACTTTGCTGTTGAAATTACCCTTATTACAATGTAACAATAGATTGTCCTAATGAGCATCAATAGTGGCATAATGGCTAAGCCTTTAGTATACGTTTAAATATGTGAAAATGAGTTCATAGTTAGTATCATCATTTTTTTTCTTTTTTCACATGCATGTTATGAAATCATTCCTTTGCGGCAAATCATCAGTAGCTAGCCTAAGGCGAATGTGATATGTAATAGGGTCACTTTAGTCGAATAAAAAGCGATGCATTGTTTCACTGTAAATTCATAGCGTGTGATTCATTTTAAATACGTATGGCCCGCCAAGTTTCAGGGATTTGATCCCTCAACTTGCATAGGGCCAGCTCCGCAAATTTCTGTTTGGGCCTGTCTCAGACCGAGCGTTTGAAAGAATTAATCCATGACAACCGTATAAGTTGGGTTCTTTGGACATAAGGTAAAAATGGTATTAGACCCATTAATGTTTAGTTGGTAGACTAAGGTGATTTTCTTAATAACAATTAATTAGGATTTTCTTTCCTTCTAAAAAAAAACAAAACAATAGAGAATCTAGTCCCTTTAGATATGACCTTAAATAAAAATAAGACGAGCCTCGCCAAACAAAAATACACAATTGCAGGGCCCTCAAATAAATTTGTAATAAAATCTAGACCCGGCAGGACCGTTTATCGAATTTCACGGTCTTTCCCAAAGTTAACAAAGACGATAGACTCTTTAGGGACGACTTTAATAAATTACTTTCCTGAATGCGGGTGCGCATTTATGTGACCCAAATGTTACTCTCGGCGAAACTAAAACGCATTAGAGTCACAGGCGTACTGGTTGCGGTGTCACTCAAAATGTGTTCTCGTGACGTCGAAATTCTTTTAAAATCGAAAAGCGGAACATAAAAGCACACAATTAAAATATACAGAGAAAAATCAGATAAAACAAAAATTGCAGTTGAGCGACCGTGCTAAAACCACGGAATACGGGAGTACCTAACACCTTCTCCCGGATTAATAGAATTCCTTATCCAGGTTTCTAATTTCGCAGACTGTAATACATAGTCATAAATTTCCGCGGTTCGGGATTTACCGGTGACTTGGGACACCATTATTTTTCCAAGTGGCGACTCTGAAAAAATTAAATAAATTGATCCCGTTCCGACTGTCCTTTAAGTGGAAAAACTCCTTCACTGATTATTATTATACCTCTTCTTGGGGTGTAATATTAAACAGTGGTGCATTACTTTATGTGCGCAAAAAGGAGGTGTGACACTGTGTACCCGCATTTGGGAGGTAATGGTAAAAATTCAGATTAGCAGGAAGTTCTTCAGAGTAAAGCATTCTAGGATATGGTATTTCTGGGAGACGTTTGAGAGGGTATTCGGTGGCCTATGGGTGTTAGATAGTGTGGTTTTATGTGCGAGTCTTGTGTGGTAACCTGGGTTGAGGTATTGTGGTGCTAAAAAGGGAGAATGTCAAATTAAAGATGAATCAAGTAGGAAACTAGGTAAATGGAATAGCTTGATAACAAATCGAATCGGTATGATAAGGATATGATTAATTCTTTGTATGTGTCCGAGGTAAAGAGTCTTACAGGTATTGTGCAGCAAAGCTCTTGCGTGCTGGCATTTTGCTTAGCTTGGTTTGGGTAGAAGGATTCAGTCCTAGTAGTTTATCTTGTGGAATGGAATTAGGAGAACGAGTTCTTGAAGTGTTTTACCGTGATTTGAAGATGACTATAATTCCTATGGGTATGCGAAGCATGGAGTGTGTAATAATTTTTCCTCCTATACAGGATCATGAAAGTTCTTGACTAGTTGAGTCCGTTGATGTATGCGGCGCAGGAGAGATATAGAAGTCCTCATGTTATCTTGGTGTGGTATGATCTATGTGTTATGATATAGAGAATTTATATTTGCGTGTTCAAGGTTTTGGTTCAGCTCATAATATATGGAAGTCATTAATTTTTGAGCAACGCGGGCAGCTACACGTGATTTAAGAATCGATCTTCAGATGATTAAGGAAGATGGTATTGCTATGCTAGTGATTTGGCAGGGTATATGTTCAGAAAAAGGTCAAGGTGAGGTAAATTGATAATATTGGGTGGTATTGCGGTATTCTCTTATTGGGTCGACTGTGGTTAATTGAGTTGTTAGTGGCACATGGAAATTTTTGAATATCTCTCATTGTATGAATGGATACTTGATGTGTGTTATATGTGTTGGAGACTAGAAGTTCTCGTGACCTGCCTATGCAGTGGTTGTTGATTGTGTGTATCAGTATCATCTAGCAGTTAATGGAATTTGGAGGTCCAAGTGGATCCTTCTTTTCTTGGTATGTTAAATTTGGGTTATGATAGTAGATTGCAGACTGGTTGTCCCAATGTCTGGTTGTCTAGACTGTTGTGCTATGGGCTATGTCAAAAAATGTCATCGGTTGCGTAGCGAGGTGCATCGGATTATGTTATAGTAGAGTGGTTGGTATTCCAAATATCAGCAGGCGGCTAGGAAGGATTGTTTTCCTTAGTTGGGTCCTTGTGAGGGATGTCAGTATAGAAGTTTCTACCATTGATTCAGTTCTGAAATTGAGGGACTTTTCTTCAGATGCGTCACTTATGGCTAGACATGTCGTCGGGCGAGATTGTAGATTTTGGTACTGATTCAGTGCCGGGCACCGTATCGTACAACTCCAGCAAGAATTATAAAAAGTGGAAGAAGCAGCTTTAGGCTTCTTGGCCTTGAGTTCATTGGCACACCGATGTGGAAACGTATTCAGATTGAGATGTCTTGGTTGGCCCTGATATATATTGTTGAGGGATAGGTATAACCTCTCGTCATTGAGCTTGTTAGCAATCTGGGGAGATCTATGAAATTCTTTTTTGGTGCTATGAGGCGTAATGATTTTCGAGTTGTTCTTGAGTTTTGTAGCTTATAACGATATATGTTAATATTTTTATGCAACCGATAATTTGTATAATGAGCAAATTTAGCTCAATGTGCATCTTCTTTTGTGAGATATATGTGAGGATCGGATGGCACGCTGCCACGGGTATGGTATTAGGATTGGGTGGAACGCTGCCACGGCTATGTTATCTGGACCAGGTTGCACGCCGCAACAGTGTGATGTTGGGAATAGTTCTTCAGATGTTACTTTGTATGCCTTACTTCCTGGTTTCTGAGGAAAGTCCGTATTGTGTGTTGCTCGGCGAATAGTGCATCGGTTGTGTCCTTTCAGGATTGGAATAATGCATATTAATTTTTTCACCATGAGTGTGATGGATTGGTTGGATTTTGACCTCAATCTGGGCGTGGTTGTCCATTTGAGCTTAGTAATTTGAGGTGTTTCATGGGTAGTAGTGTTTGGATAGAACCACGCGTTGTGGCAAGGCCACGTGATGTTATGACCTTTCGAGGAGGATTCAAGTACTTTATTTTTATGATGTGAGACGGGATTTTAGTTATGTGTTGCAATGGTACTGTTGAGCTTGAGCTATAGCTCTTTCGTGGAGTTAGTTGTCATAATTTGGGTGTGTTCACATCATTTCTTATTGGTGCATGTGTTGTGCACATTGTGGCTTAGGGCGGTGTTGAGGTGTCATGTTACCAAAGCGGTGTGTGATAGTCAAGATGGTCGTTGGAGTCATTAATTAGTACGAGCATATTAATTTCAGCTTGTTAGAAAGGCAATATCGAGATTTAGCTCAGAAATCTATTGCAGTATCAGTCAAAAAAGAAATGTATCCATGAATAGTTGACCTGAGTTATGGGTTCGGTTTATCGCGTGTTTCAGTTGTCAATGGCAGTATATGAAGGTGTTGGAATAAAGACTTTAGCTTATAAAAAAAGGGGGTTTTCTATCGGTATTTGGTTATTATGGGCAATTGCTGTGAATAGAGGTCATCTTTTCGAGTGTTCGAGTTGTGTAGTATATCATATGATCTCACCTGGAGTGGTAAGTATGGGATATTACAGTTGGTTCGGGTTTATTCTGAGTAAAAACACGGGGTTCGAATCTGGTATATGATTTCGGGAAGTGCAATATGGTTTATGGTTTGGATGGACTATGAAATTCTAGATATATTGTGTTATCGTAATTATGTAAGATAGGGTGACGTGGGATCACCCTGAGTATATGCTTGGTAAGGTCATTCATCTATTGGGTTACTTCTAGCACAACTCTAGATACGCTCGAGGACGAGCGTTGGTTTAAGTTGGGCAGGATGTGACGACCTGACCCGTCGTCACGAGAGTTATCGCCCCGTTTTCCCCTAATTGTGTTGTTCCATGTTTCTATATTTGTATTAGAGTCTATCAGGTGTATTTGGATTGGTTTTGGTTGAAAATAAGGCATATAGCCTCTTAGAAGGGAGTTTGTCTTAGAAAAAATCAACCGGAAGTTGAATATGTGAATAGAGGGCTCAGATGTGAATTCTGGTGGTTCAGTTAGCTTTGGGAGGTGATTTGTGACTTAGGAGTGTGATCGGAAATGAATTTGGAGGTACGGTGTAGAAATAGGTTTGAATTGGAAAAGTTGGAATTTTGGCAGAATCTGGTTGATAGGTGAGATTATGATTCGAGAGTTGGAATGGAATTCCGAGAGTTGCAGTAGCTTTGTTAGGTGATTTTGGATATGTTTGCAAATTTTCAGGTCATTTGGACATCGTTTGGTCGGATTTTTTATCTGAATGTTTGTTTCAGAAGTTGAAACTTGGGTTTGAATTCGTCATGATTTGATGATTTTTGTGTTTAAGGGCGTGTATTTATGATTGAACCAAGTTGTATGATGATTTGGAGTAGGTTGGTGGTTTTGGTTGAGGTCCCGGGGGCCTCGAGGTGATTTCGGGGGTTCAAACGAATCATTTTTCATTGGCTATGTGATCAGTTTTGTTGTCATAAGTGTTGCAGGTTTTAAGGCATCGCATTCGCGTGGTAGTGGAAGCGAATGCATAGAGGAAATTTGGAAGTCTAGAAGTTTGGCCTTTACGTTAGCGAAGGTGTTGATGCGAATGCGTAGTTACAGGTTCTGAGGGTTCGCGTTCGCGTGTAGTGGTTCGCGATCGCAAATGAGGAAATATGGGATCGGAGAATTTTGTGGTACGCGATCGCATGAGGGAGGTCGCGGTCGCTTGGAATCAGGGCATTATTCTTCGCAATCGCATTAGGCATACCGCATTCGCGTAGTGGAATCAAGCTGAGCATCGCGTTTGCATGGCAAAGGGCCACGTTCGCGTACGAGGAAGGGGATAGAGCATCGCGTTCACGGCCAGGAGTCGCGTTCGTGTAGAGGTAAATTTTGGTCAATGGAATTTGTTCATCGCGAACGTGGGGGTGTTGACCGCGTTCGCGTAGCGTAAAACCTAAGCATTAGAGGGTTTTTAATTGGTATTTCAGCCGCGAGCAAAATCATTTCCACCATTGTTGGGCACATTTTAGAGCATTGGACAAGAGAGTAAGAGGTTTTCACCTAGATTTCGATTGGAGGTAAGTTTTATGAGCTAATTACGCGATTTTATCATAGAATCATCATCTAAATCTCTAAAAATTTGGTTGAAATTAGAGTAATTAGGGCTTGGTTTTTGGTTTTGAAAATTTGGAATTTGAAGGGGCTATTGGACTCCAGTTTTGATAAAATTTATATGTATGGACTCGAGGAGAGACGAGGATTCCGAAAATGTGAGTTTCATAATTTTTTGAGAAGTGGTCGGGGGGCTCGTGTATTGCCAACTTTGTGTTTTTGGGTGTTTTTCGAGTTATTTTGATTGGGTTATGTTGCATTAGCCTATTTTTTATGTATTCCTATTGGTTTTGATCAGATTTGGCACCCGCAGAGGTCGATTATGGAGGGAAAGATATTGCAGACTAGTTTCGGAGCCGGTTCGAGGTGAGTAATAGATGTGGATGGTGACCTAAGGGTTTGAAACCCCGGTATATCACACTGTGACACTATATTAAGGTGAGACACGTACTCTATGGTGAGTGCAGTGTCAATTGTGATTGGGGACTATGGTTTAGTCCGACCGAGTGGCATTGTAATGTGTTATTGGCTATAAATGAGTCGGTAAACCTCCTACTTGGATGGTTATGGATATACTTGGGCTGTGTGCCGGTTATTTAGATCCTGTGAGGATCGTTATCATTGTTTCTATGATTATAGCATGTTTTCATTATATCAGTCCAGGGCTAAACACTGTCTAAATATTAATTGCAAATTCTGAGATTTCTGAATACCTAATTCTATAATTAATGTTAAACGGAACTAAAAATGGTAAGTATTTGTGCATGTAAGGCTTGCATTGCATGTAGCTGGACTGATAGTAGATCGGGCTATGCGCCGTAGCATATGTTACTATGATATGATGCTTGGGCTGTAGGAGCCCCTTCGGAGTCTGAACCCCCACAGTGAGCACGGGTACCCAAATGTATCGGGCTACGCGCCATAGTGTCATGTTCATGTGCATCTACATTGAATTTATACATTTATACCTATCTGCCCTATTTGTTACTATTTTCCCTGAGATTTATACTGTTAAAAAGGAAATGAAACACTGCTATAGCTTTACTGGATGGTATTTTGGGATTTCTTGCCTTCAATATCATTATACATGTATGTTACCGGTGAGTTGGAAGTACTCACTTTACTCCCTGCACCTTGTGTGCAGATCTAGGTACCTCAGAGCAGGGTTTATATTTAGCTGCATTCAAAGCATATTCCAGAGTTATCGAGGTAGCTGCTTGGCGTCCGCAGGATCCGACTCCTCTTTGTGTCTATGTCATTGACTTCCGTGTATTCAGATCATTACACATTCAGTATTACTATTACGCTATTTTGTATAGGCTTTTGACTCGTGACCCCCAAAAATGTGGGAAGGTAATTGTACTGGTGTTTTGGGTTATTTTCTATACATTTGCAAATTTTCAGATAATTTGTCGTTGTTAATAATTTTTAGAATAAGGAATGTGAGTTTGCAGCTCAGAATGTGTGTGATAGGTCAAGCTTGCCTAGCAATGTGCTGGGCGCCATCGCGATCGGGTTTGGGATCGTTACAAAAAAATTTTCTTGAGACAACAGTCTAACATCCACCCTCCGGTGGCTCAACATGCTAATGTCCAGCCTTTGGTATCACGATATCAGGAGAATGACCGTTGATGAGCATACCAAGTTAGTAACAACTTACTCATTTTAAATATCATTATGTTAGTAAATATTTGAATGCAATACGTGATATCTAGCATCATGCTTCTCTTTTAAGTGGATTGATGTGATCTATCTTGTTGTAACTGTCCTAGATCAAATATTATATTGCTGCAACTATTAAAATCCCTCTTGTCTTTTAGATTTTCATTGTAAGTGCTATATTGAATTTTTTATCTTTTTTGGATTGAAGAGGTATAAATTTCTTAATATGTTAGTAAGTTTCATGCTACTATAACAGCTAAAGAAGAGGTTTTTAAAGCTAAAAAATCTCCCAGTAGTATTCCATTTAACTTGTTGATCAACAAGCTGAATCAATAAGGAATATCATTGACAACAAAATGCAGCTCAAATCCCATCCATGGTGCTTTTGAAATCATGCACCAATTACTTTTTCTTATTTTAGTTTCCCACATGCTCACTCAACGTGTGTTACAAAAGAGTTTCACCAAATTGACGTGAAATAAAATAGGTCAATTCCACCATATGCAAAAACTATAAATGGAAATAACTTGCAACACCAAAAGATGAGTCCAATACATATATTTAGGATTTGCTTGTTTTACAACATTTACTGGTGGTAATTTCTGTTTTACTCAAAAGTTGTTGAATACCTTTGAACAAATCAATCAATGTAAAAAAAGGGACAAGCGGAATCAACGGTAATATATATTGAAGATTGATCGTCGGATTGGTATATACATATTATCTTTATAAGAAGATAATAAAATTTAATCAAGTATCAAGAGCAAATGAGCAGTAAAAATGATGATAATAGAGAGAAAAATGATATATAGAGAGAAAGTTGTATTATTAATGATCAGTGTCCCCCTACAAATAGGGGAGACCCTCCTTTATATAGGGAAACGGTCCCCTCGCCCAACTATTACATCGCCATAAGGGCATTACAACTATAGCAGAAATACAAGGAGAGGGAAGTTGAGGACGTCCACATGGACAGGCCCGTCGACTCGCCAGTGTGGATGGCAGCATATTCCTCTTGGCGTGCGGTCTTGAGGGAGGACGTCTCTGAATGTCATCGACATCATAAGGAGGCGTCCCCAACCTATACTTCATCTGGGCCGGCAGTGTGTATGTACAAACTAGCCTTATTTTGCGTCCGATTTGTCCTCATACAGATAGTCCCTTCGCCTACTGGAGATGTGTTCGAAGCGTATTTGTGATGGGTGGATAGATCCGGCCCATGTTGGGTCCGTGCACACGCGCACACATGGCACGTCCTTCTGAAACGTCGCCTGCTGACGGATTACATCATAATTACATTTGTTTTCAATATTGGTCATAAAAACGATTTGACGATTCAGTTTCCTGCTTCTTTTCCGGTGCAAAACCCTTCGAATTTCGCGCAATGGTTTATTATAAATAGAGGACAGTTTCAATACTTTTCCCTCTTTAGATCTTCAGAAATCTTTTGTCTTTAACCTTTTATTTTCACATATCTCGCAACCTATCCCTTTATTCTTTGCATCTTTGCTACTGTTTACTTAGAATACCCAGTCAATACTTCAAAAGAAAAATGGCTAAAGGTAACCATCGCCGGGAACCGGAAGAGGGTGAGGCTGGTTCTAGGGCTTCCCGGCGGTCGAAGGGTAGCAAGAACATCCGAAAACCTCTTGTCCCTTTAACCGTAGAAAACGTCCTCCCTCGCAATCTACATGTTCGGAGGGATTTCTCCATGCCGGCGAAGACCCCTATATGGGAGAGGTCCACATACACTATAGGTCTACTTCATGACCTCCGGGTGTCTTGCCAGGTGCCGGAGGCGGTGGAGATGTATATGGCCGGGAGGGACCTGGTTTATGTTCACTAGCCCGGATTCTGTGCCCTATATGAATACCCGTTATTAATGGGGTGTGGAATCCCAATTTACCAATTGGCGGAGGCGTTATGCCGATTTTACAACATCTGCCCGGCCCAGCTTACTCCGTATACGTGGAAGATCTGTCAGATATTGACAACGTATGTGGAGAGAGCTGGCGTGGACATCTCTATCCACCACCTATTGTAGTTGTTCAGTCCCGACTTTTTGAGGGGCAAGATGCTGCAACTGAAGAATCTCGGAACAAAGAGCTTAGTCATCGAGGTAGATGATAAGCCCAACTGCCAGTTCTGGGTGAAATATTTCTACATCCGTACCTCGGACTTGGTGGCAGACGCGACCGATTTTTTGGAGGTGTGGAATGATAACTGTAAGTATTGACTTGTGCTTTTAGCGTCTTTGTGTTTTGCTCGACTTCACGCCATTTTCAGATGCGAAATGGGGGCTCGCACGCCTCAGTGAGTCCCTGGCATAAGGGCGTGGGTGAGGCAGCTGATCCCTTACGCCGAAGAATGCAGGACATGGGCTGCTTTCTCCCTATACTACGGCCTTCCAAGTACGGTTTCGATTCACTGACTTCTCTCTTTGTTTTAGGTGTCGCTATAAATGATGCTTCATTTTATTTGTTTTTCTGTAGCTCGGAACGTAACGCGGAGATGGAGACATCGTGCTGCCAGTTCCCCACTATCGGAACCGAGCTCGTGATCTTTGTAAGGGAAGGTCCCCTTGAAGCCGCTCAGCCCGAGTAGGACCGAGCGGACGTAGTAGCACCCGGCGACGGAGTTGTCGAGGCCGCCCACTCGGAGCTTGACCGTGTCATCCGGGAATCTGCCTTAGCCGACATTTTGGAACATTCCTAATCCATGCCCGAGCCGATCATTGACCAGGCATTCGGGGCGAACATAGGGCCCTCATCCTTTGCTGTTGAAGAGGGCGCTCCAACGGATGATGAACCGTTGGAGCAGAAGAAGCGTAGACTGCTACTTAGAAAGGGAGTGGTCGTGGAACAAAGGAAGGCGGTAACTCGCCGCCATGAATCGAGGTCGATTTTGATGGGCGACGCCATCCGGCTGGTGAGGGCTACGCTTCTGAGTGCAGCCGAGGTGGATGCTACTCCTCCATGTGCCGAGGGCGAAAGCGTGCCGGCTGTTACTGGTGAAACCATAGACATGGGGGTAACTACCATTGTGCCGACCTTTGAACATGCGGACGTGCCGCCGCTGGAAGGTATCGAGGCGAACCCTGAGCCAGCGGACGTGCTGCCGCTAGGAGGTATCGAGGCGGCCCCTAAGCCAGCTGACATGCCGCAGCGGGAGCATGCCCGAGTGAGCACGATGGAGACGGGTCGTAGCCGTGGAATCATGATCCCCACGGGGTATAACCTGCTGCTGGAGAGCGAGCAGGCTGCGACGGATATGTCCCTGTTGTGCGGGGCTACCGAAGCGGAGTTTTTAAAGACGGTGAGCGACAGAGACTTGTCTCGTCGAGTTGCTGGTGCCGCTCTGCAGGTATGATTTATTATTCGTTTTGCTTTCCTTTTTTTTAGGTTTTAACTTGTCTTCTCTTCTTTTTGGTAGACCCTTATTTTGGAGGTCGAGCTGAGTCGAAGGGATCGGAAGAAAATTGCTAACCTTCGAAAGGCATCGAAAAAGTATAAGGAGGTCCGTGAAAAGCACAAGGCGCTTGCGGACTGCTTTTCCCAAGACCCAGATTTCCGCCTCCTCCGAGAGCGTGTGCAGTCGCTCGAGGAACAACTGCACAAGCGGAAAGTCCAACTTGAGAGGGCAGATGCTGATCTACTGACCGCAGTGACTCGGAACGCTGAACTAGAGAGCCTTCTCCAACAGCGGGAGGGGGAACTGGATCTAGGCGCGTAGCAATGATGGAGGCGGCTGAGCTATGTGTCAAAGTCGATGCCTTGTCGACCGAGCTTCAAGCAGCTTCGGCTAAAGCGGCAGTTCCTCAACAAGTGAAGGTCGTTGGCCCAGTTGGAGATATGTCTCGCGAAGCCCAAGACATGCTTGTGTATACAGAAGTGAGGCCGACTGTGTTCGAAGAGCTGCTAGCCGCTGGCAGAGCTACCGAAGCGGAAGTTAACGAGCAGTGCCGTCTGATCAGGACAACTCGTGAAGCCTGTGGATACGACCCTGATTCTCCAGTTCAGACAGGCAGCTCCTTCATTGATGCGGACCAGCTAGGCACCGGGTTCTGGATCGAAAGGATGTTCCAAGACGAGGGTGAGGATGGCGCAGCTGGGGCAGAAAGAGGCGGCAGGGGTCTTGGTAGTTGAATAGGGCTTGTGTATATTTGTAACTTGTACCCCCTTGTAATTTTGTAATCATATTCCAATAAAGAAACTTTTTATCGATTTCTCTAAAGTTCTTTATTACTTCTTCCTTTGCTTTTATTTCCGTACTGTTCGGGGCGTAGCCCTCTATTTTGACCGAGGTCAAACTTATAAAAAATTTTATGCCGAAGGCACTTTGCCTGAATCCCGGCTCGAATGAGGGCGAACCCATACTTTGGTGTCGAGGGCACTTAGCCTGAGTCCAAGTTTGGGCAAGGTCGAGCTTATATGTCTTACATAATTAAGGTTTTGACCTTCCGTTTCACCCGGGAGAGGCCATAGCCTCTCCTATTATTGTTAAGGCCTTAGCCTTTCATTTACCTGGAGGGGGCCGTACCCTTATCCTTTAGTTGTTAAGGCCTTAGCCTTTCGTTTCATCTGGAGGAGGCCGTAACCTCTCCTATTTTTATTAAGGCCTTAGCCTTTCGTGTCGACTGGAGGGGGTCGTACCCTTCTCCTTTAGTTGTTTAGGCCTTAGCCTCTCGTTTCAACTGGAGAAGGCCGTAACCTCTCCTTTCGTCATTAAGGTCTTAGCCTTTCGTGTCGACTAGAGGGGGCCGTACGCTTCTCCTTTAGTTGTTTAGGCCTTGGCCTTTCGTTTCAACTGGAGAAGGCCATAACCTCTCCTATAGCTATTAAGGCCTTAGCCTTTCGTTCATTGGAGATGGCCATAGCCTTTCATTGGAGATGGCCGTAGCCCTTCATTCATTGGAGATGGCCGTAGCCTTTCATTCATTGGCGATGGTCGTAGCCTTTCATTTATTGGAGATGGCCGTAGCCTTTCATTCATTGGAGATGGTCGTAGCCTTTCATTCATTGGAGATGACCATAGCCTTTCATTCATTGGAGATGACCGTAGCCTTTCATTCATTGGAGATGGCCGTAGCTTTTCATTCATTGGAGAGGGTCGTAGCCTTTCATTCATTGGAGATGGTCGTAGCCTTTCATTCATTTGAGATGGTCGTAGCCTTTCATTCATTGGAGATGGCCATAGCCTTTTATTCATTAGAGATGGCCGTAGCCTATTATACATTATGGTTGTAGCCCTAGTCCCTGTGATGCGCCATTCGTGCCGGTTGGCGGTACGCTTGGCGTATCAGAATAACCTTGCAAATGATTCCGGGCATTTGATTCGTCGCCTTATTAAAAACCTCTGGGAAAACCCAATTGGAACAAAACCCGGATGAGGGAAAAAGAATACGGCTTGGTGGGTGCCTCTTAGAAGTGGAAACGTTTGAGGTGTGAGATATTCCAGTTGTTTTGGAGTATCTTTCCATCCATGGTCTCCAGCTTCAAGTAGCCCTTGTCTGCTGCTGCGATGATTTTCTAGGGCCCGTCCCAATTGGTGCCCAACTTCCTCTCGTTGGGATCTTTGGATGCCAGTGTTTTGGCTTTTAGCACATAGTCGTCTGTCTTAAGTGGACGAATTTTCGTCCTTTTGTTGTAGTATCTCTCGACCTGCTATTTTTGGGCCACTAACCTAATGTGGGCCATTTCTCTTTTTTCTTCGGCCTCGTTCAAGTCTTGTAGTCGGCTTGCATTGTTCTCATCTCCGCTTGTGTGCGAGTATCTAAGACTTGGTTCGCCGACTTTGACTGGTATGACGGCGTCGGTTCCGTAGACTAATGAGTAGGGAGTCTCTCATGTGGAGGATTTGGGGTTGGTTCTAGCCATAATACTTCTGGTAGCAGCTCAGGCCACAATCCCTTGGCGTCTTCAAGTTTTTTCTTCAGGATGTTTAATATGGTCCTATTGGATGATTCCGCTTGGCCGTTGGCGGCTGGGTGATATGGCGTTGAAAGTATTCTTTTGATGCACCATTTGTCGAAAACGTCGGTTGTCTTTTATCCTATTAACTGTCGTCCGTTGTCACACATTATTTCTTTGGGAATGCCGAAGCGGCATATGATGTTTTTCCAGATGAAGGCTATGACTTCTTGCTAGCGGATTTGGGCGTAGGCGCCTGCTTCTACCTACTTAGAAAAGTAGTCAGTTAAAACTAATAAAAAGCGTACCTTTTCTCGCCCGGCAGGTAGCGGTCCGACTATATCCATTCTCCATTTGATGAAGGGCCATGGGGAGGTGACCGAGTGGAGGGGTTCCCCCGACTGATGTATAATGGGAGTGAACCTTTTTTGCATCACCGGACGTATTCTGCCGTGTCCTTTTTCATGGTAGGCCAATAATAACTGGCCCGTATTAGGCACCGTACGAGTGCTCGATTTTCCATATGGGCGCCACAATGACCCTCATGGACCTCTTCCAGTATTGGAGTTGTCTTGTTGGGTCCTAGGCACTTGGCCAGGGGTCCTCCAAAAGTTCTTTTGTAGAGATCATTGTTCATTAGGCAGTATCTTGCTGCCTGTGTGTGAAGCTTTCTGGCCTCTTTTTTGTCGCGCGGTAGGTGCCCTTCCTGCAAGTATGACACGAACTGGTTACGCCAGTGCCAAGTTAGGTGTAGAGAGAATACCTCGCTGTGATCGATGGCGGACTGCATGAGGGTGACGGTGCTCTCTTTCCTCAGGTTAGTGGCCGCTGCGGCCAGTTTGGCCAGCCCGTCGGCTTCGGCATTGTGTACCCTACGAACTTGTTCGAAGCAACATTCATCGAATTAGGCCATCAGCTTACAAACCTCGGCATGATATTTCTGTAACCTTTGCTCCTTGATCTGGTAAGCCCTAGCGACTTGATTTACCACAAGTTACGAGTTGCAATACAGGATCAGTCGGCGGGCCCTGTATCTGGCGGCTAATTTCAAACATGCAATAACAGCTTCGTACTCCGCTTCGTTGTTAGTCATTTCAGGGCATCGTATGGACTGGCGAATGGCCCATAGGGACCTCGAGAACGAGTCCTAGTCTCGATCCCGAGGCGTTCGCGGCCCCATCGGTATGGAGTATCCAGGGGTCCATGTTAGGAGCCATTTGCAGGGCCTTCCTCTCTGCCTCAGGCGAGATGTTGGCACTGAAGTAGGCTATGAAGTCAGCGAGGACTTGCGATTTGATGGTGGTTCTGGGGATATAGGTGATGTCGTGCTCGCTGAGCTCTATAGCCCATCTGGCGAGACGGCCCGATAGTTCGGGCTTATGTACGATGCTTCTTAGAGGGAAGGTGGTCACTACTCGGATGGAGTGGCATTAGAAGTAGGGTCTTAGCTTTCGGAAAGCCGTGACCAATGCCAATGCCAGCTTTTCGAGGTGTGGGTACCGAGTCTCGGCATCCACTAGAGTCTTACTAATGTAATAGATAGGTGATTGCGTACCTTTTTGTTCGCGGACAAGCACTGCACTGACCACAACCTCTGAGACGGCTAAATATGTCAATAGGGGTTCGCCTGGTTCTGCCTTTGCCAACAGTGGTGGGGATGTCATGTACATTTTCAACTCTTAGAGGGCCTTAACGCATTCGTCATTCCAGTGGAACCTGTTAACTTTTCTAAGCACATTGAAGGATTTTGGGCACCTATCCGACGATCGGGAGATGAAGCGAGAGAGGGCGGCTATTCGGCCTATCAACTTCTAAACCTGTTTCTTGCTGGTAAGTGCTTCGGGTATCGAGGCAATCGCCTTAATTTGGTTGGGGTTGACCTCAATCCCTCTCTGTGATACAAGGAAGCCGAGGAATTTCCTGGATGCCACGCCAAAAGCGCATTTCTCGGGGTTCAGCTTCATCCCGTAACTGTTCAATATTTCGAAGGCCTCTCGCAAATGGTCAATATGATCCTCCTTCTTTGCTGATTTGACTAGCATGTCGTCGATGTAAACCTCCATGGTCTTCCCGAGTTGCTATTTGAACATCTTCGTGACCAACCTCTGGTAAGTGGCCCCCGTGTTCTTCATCCCGAAGGGCATCACCTTGTAGCAGTAGGTGCCTTGGTGGGTGATGAAGGTGATTTCTCCTGATCCTCTTCGGCCATCAGAATTTGGTTATAGCCAGAATAGGCGTCCAAGAAGCTTAATAGCTCGTGCCCGGCGGGAGCGTCTATTAGTTGGTCGATGTGGGACAGAGGGAAAGAGTCCTTAGAGCAGGCCTTCTTTGGGTCGGTGAAGTCCATGCGCATCCTCCATTTTCCACTTTTCTTTTTTACCATCACCACGTTAGCGATCAATTGCGGGTACTTTGACACTCTGACGGAACCATTTGCCAGTAACTTGTCTACCTCCTCTCGGACCATCTCATTAATGGCGGCGTTGAACTTTCTCCTACCTTGTTTTACTGGCGGATGTAATGGATCTACGTTGAGCCAGTGAGTGGCGATATCTGGCGAGATCCCTGGCATATCTACATGGAAAAAAGCAAACGTATCTGCATGTTCAGTCAAGAATTCATGGTACTTACTCGGATTGACGAGCCCATGACCAATGTAGGCCTTCTTCTCGGGGTCGTTCTGGTCTAGTTAAACCGGGTCGAGCTCCTCGGCCGTAGCATTGTAGGCTTCTATGATGTCTGGAGCCCTTATAACGTCGGCCGCCAGGTCTGCTTGGGTCCCCGACATGGTTGATTGCTATGCCTGCGCGCTCGCCCCACTTAATTATCTGGTATGAGTGCAATCTTGAGTTATTTTATAACATTCTTGCGCTGTACGCGGCTCCCCTTTGATGCTAAATATTCCCCATGGGGTAGGGTATTTGATTACTTAGTACAGGCTTGACGAGACCGCTCGCATGGCGTGTATCCATGGGCGCCCAATGATGATGTTGTAGGCCATCTCCTGGTTCATCAAGTGGAAGGTAATTTCCAGGGTGACACCTCCCGCGAGGACGGGCATGGTCACTTCTCCTGATGTGCGCTTTACTGCATTGTTAAAACCAGTTAGAGTTATGCACCTGGGGGTTATTCTATCCTTGAGTCCCATCTGTACGAGGACTCTCGGATGAATGATGCATGCGCTGCTTTCGTCATCGATCATGACTCTCCCGACATCGATATCAATGATACGCAGAGTAATAACTAAAGTATCATAATGAAGGAAATACATACCGCCGGCGTCAGACTTATCGAAGGCGATACTCCTTTCGAGGTCATCATACCGTTCGTGCGAGATGGTCATCTTCAGTCGGTGTGTTCTAGTGAATTTGACGTGATTGATGGTGGCTTCATCCCCCTCTCTGATGATAATGTTTTCCGTATGTGTCGGAAAGGGCGGCTTTGAGGGGGCCAGGAGTGCTCCCGTCCGCGCGCAAAATTAGCTTTCCCCTTGTCGCTGGGCAGCTCCTTCAGGTAGCCCTGGTTGAGCATTCCGACGACTTCCTGCCATGGATCGATACAATCTTCAGTCTGGTACCCTCGTTCCTGACGGAACTCGCACAGGACGTTGGATTTCCTCGTGGCTGGGTCTGATTTCATCTTTTGGGGCCACTGCACCTTAGTGTCGAGCTTCTCCAGTGCGTACACCACTTTTTAGGGTATAACACAAAAGTTATGTGAAGAAAGTAGAGGGGGCGTACCTCGATCGTTTCTGAGTGGGGCGAGGTGATGCTGCATGGTGTCTGTATGACGTGGGGGCGGAAGTGAACATCTCGTGTAGGGTTGGTGTCATTCATTGCTGGGACGAGGAGGGAGTTCCCGGCGTCCCTCATGCCGTCGATCTCTCCTTGTGTCTGGGTGCACGGCCGCCAGCCGTCGGGTTGGCCCATTAAGATCCTCCTCATCTGCCCGCACCTCGGCGCAGTAAGCATTATGGATCTCATCCCAAGTCGTGGGAGGGTACTTCATGAGCCAGTTCAGCAGTTTTTTGGTAGCCCTGGAGCCGTCCCTTCTAAGTCCATTCTAGAAGGCCGCTACCGCCATTCCCTCGGAAACCTTCGGCAGGCTCATTCTTACCCTATTGAATGTGGCGAGGAAGTCCCTGAGGCCTTCGCCTGCGGTCTGTCTGACGGTGAATATGTCGTTCACCTTTGCTTCTTCTTTCTTAGCGCCGACATGCGCGGTGACGAACTTGTCTGCCATTTCCTCGAAGGTTGAGATCGCCTTGGCAGGTAATTGGGAGTACCAGGTCAGCGCTCCTCCGGTCAGCGTTTCGCTGAACTTCTTCAGTGGTACTGACGGTACCTGTTCTTTAGACAAGTTGTTACCATTTACTGCAGTGACGTAGTGGATGAAGTGATCCTCAAGATCGGTTGTTCTATCGTACACCTTTAGGTATGGGGGCATCTTGAAAGTTTTTGGGATGGTGTAGGGTGCCGCTTCTTCGGAGTAGCGTTGTTCCACAAACCTTCCTACATCCCATTTGGGTAGTAGTTTAGGTGCCCCGGGAATCTTATCAACCCTATCTTGGTGTTGCTTTAATTTGGTCGCAGAGGACCTGGTTTTCGCCCTCTATTATCTTCATTTTTCTGAGGATGGAGGCTAGTGTGTCGTCGTGTGTTTGCGTCTCGAGGAGTTGGCCGTTGGTCCATGTTTCTTCCTGTTCGTCAGTCGTGGTGGTGTTACTCATTGTTAGTATTGCATTTCCGCAACCTTGCGGTGGATTTTCCACTAAGCTGTTCAAGGTGCTAGTCAGCCATTCTTCCAGTAGCCTTTTGACCGCTGGAGGTGCCTCTTTTGGATTGGAGTCCTTTTCCTGCGTGTTGTGGAGGCTTCTGCTTTAGGCGCGACAAAAAGAGTAATGTTGATGGCTGTGCTACCACCAGCCTCGTTCATGGCACTCAGGAGGTTTGTGATAACTTCTGCCACAGCCTTAGGTCGTGTGATACTTTCAGCCATTTCAAAACTTTTTCCGATGATCGGATCTTGCGAATTTATATTACGAGTTTGTTTCTCTAAATCCCCACAAACGGTGCCAAATTGTTGTACTCAAAAGTTGTTGAATACCTTTGAACAAATCAATCAATGTAAATAAAGGGACAATCGGAATCAACGGTAATATATATTGAAGATTGATCGTCGGATTGGTATATACAGATTATCTTTATAAGAAGATAATAAAATTTAATCAAGTATCAAGAGCAAATGAGCAATAAAAATGATGAGAATAGAGAGAAGAATGATATAGAGAGAGAGAAAGTTGTATTATTAATGATTAGTATCCCCCTACAAATGGGGGGAGACCCTCCTTTATATAGGGAAGCGGCCCCCTCGCCCAACTATTACATCACCATAAGGGCATTACAATTATAGCGGAAATACAAGGAGAGGGAAGTTGAGGATGTCCACTTGGATAGGCCCGCGACTTGCCACTATGGACGGGAGCGTATTCCTCTTGGCGTGCGGTCGTGAGGGAGGACGTCTCCGAATATCGTCGACATCATAAGGAGGCGTCCCCGACCTATACTTCATCCGGGCCGGCCACGTGTATGTACAAACTTGCCTTATTTTGCGTCCGATTTGTCCTCATATATTTTTCTAATTGATGTAAAAGTTTTTGTGAAGTCAATAGAGTTCGTGGACTATTTACGTGTAAAAAATAGTTGTGGAGTCACTGGAGTTCATAAACTTATTTGTATGGCTTTGCACTGAAAAGTGGGCTGGTATTTATGGTGTTGCTTGTTACTTGTATGGTGTTGTATTGATTTTATTTTTGCTGTGAGCTTTTTCATGTATGTCTGAGTGGAAATAATTTATTTAAAGGATTGATATAATCGACCTCAACTTGATAGGAATTAAGGCTTAGTCTATTATTAATGGCGATCTCTGTACTAAAGAGCTTTCTCGTGTATTTACTATATATGTAGTATATGACAATTGCTGCAACTCGTGATTTCATCTGTTGATACTTCAAGAAAATAAAGTTATGCTATAGCTTCCTCCCAATTACAATAGTCCTATTTTTTCATGTTTAGCGATACAAGAAACTTCCACAATTTTTGAGATAAGAGCTTTTGATATGTTACCCACAAGTGCATCATTTATGCATGAATACCTACCAAGCTAAATGCATAAAGCTATCAAACTTTAGTAAATAAAATATTTCCTTATAGCTTTACTGTATGATGTTTCAGATGTGCTTTGGATACATATACACTATTGTTTTAGATTTTCATTTAGAACATATAAACTATTGTCTAGATGTTCAACTTGAAATAAAATTTGTAGTTCTTGGTTGAGAATTATCCTTCTAGGTTTTTATAAATGATACGATGGTTATACAACACAGTTATTCTAATTCATTTTTGTTTATTCATGCATCCTCGTTTACATTGCTATTTTATTTTTGAAATGTATATATTACACATGGTGAATTTGGATACCTTTTCAGGTAAAAGGTCAAATTATTAAGAGAGTAAATTTTAAAAAATTATTCAATATAATTTTCTAATGATCTTTATAATTTCTTATAAAGGGAATTTTTGTTGAATATTTTTACAGGTTTTGGAGGCTATCAAGATGCGGGTTGAAAATATACAATCAGTAGACTTTGCTTTGCTAATAATATTGAACAAAATACAATATTAAGCTTAGGGATGTTAGCTAGAAGTACTTTTGCTAAAGGGGTGTCCAAAAAATATTTCACCATGGTTGTACAGTACTACTAATGTTTTGTTAGTAATTATTATAGATGAAACCATACCTTTCATTATATATATTTTTTTGTGATTAAAATTTTTATTTGTCGAAATAATATATTTGATTTGATAATTTATGAAAATCAAAATTTTGGACCATCCATGCTTGGTCCTAAATAATATTAAGGACCGGATCCTTAAAAGCGTTTTACCACCGATAAACTCGTCACCAAATGTTTGAAGGCACTAAATATTATATGATATTGATTTGCAATAAAGATCATATATTTGGTCCCTAAAAGTTGTTAAGGACCACATTCCAACTAGTCGTTAATATCTTTCAAGGACCAGTATTAATCTGATCGCCAAACACATTTAGGGACCAGATGTCAAACCTATCATAAATAACCTTGAACGGTGGAAGTCTAGCGACCAGTGATGACCAGTTTTTATCTGATCACTATAAATATTTTAGGAGAAAAAATAAGCATATACGGAGCATTATTCTCATTCCTAGAAGTCATTTTTCTTGTATTGGTAGTTGAAGATGTGCGAGAAAAATTATCCAGATCATGATTTGGAGCTAGTAGATTGTTCACGCACTAAAGATTTGGAGGCAATATTTATAGGAAATTTTACCACCTATAGAATAGGTTAGTACCCTATTTATAACATATAAATACCTTTTTAAGTTTTTACATAATATAATAACCTTTTTTATTTTGTAGCAAAAAAATTGAATTTAATACTTTCCTATATTTAAGCCTTATTAGATGGTACACAATATTTTTCTCTCACCAATTTATGGTATAACTCCCATTTTTTTGTGAAATGACGCCGCTTAATATAGCTTAATACACCTAAATACAGATCATGATTTACAGGAATCCCTGTTTGTGCGGCATCATTTCATGTTGTTATTGAATACAATTCGTTTAATACACTATATACATCATAAAATAATGTAAAACATATCTATATCACGTAATATAGGAAATGGTTTCTATTTATTGCTAATTAGGTCTTAATGAATGTCTTTTGTGAAAAAATCTCTTATCTATATGATATGTCTTGTGAAGTATTCACGGATCAAAAGAGTTTGCAGTATCGGTTCAAGCAAAAGGAGCTCAATTTTAAGGCAGAAAAGGTAGTTTGAGATATTGAAAGACTATTATATCACCATCTTGTATCATCATGGGAAGACCAATGTGGTAGCCGATGCTTTGAGTAGGAAGTCGGCTAGTATGGGTAGCCTTGCATATATTCCATTCGGTGAGAGACCACATGCTTTAGATTTTTAAGCTTTGGCCAATCAGTTCGTGAGGTTGGATGTTTCTGAGCCTAGCCGTATTCTAACTTGTACAGTCGCCTGGTCTTCATTATTTGAGCATATCAGAGATCAACAGTATCATAAAATTCATTTGCTTGTCCTTGGGGACATAGTGCGGCATGGAGTTGCCAAGTAGGCTATAGTTGGAGATGGCGGATTCTAAGAATGCATGGTCGAGTTTGTGTGCCTAATGTGGATGGACTTCGTGAGTTGGGTACGCAGGTCGAGTTGAGCACCTCATTTCTTTTTCATACGGATGGACAGTCCGAGCGATTATTCAAATTTTTGAGGATATTCTTTGTGAGCACGTTATTTTTACCCTATATATGAGTTATTCCCATACAATTCAAAATAAATAATTTTTCTTTGTTTTTAACAATTTGTGTGAATTTTGTGTTGATTGTTTACATGTTATTTGCGCATGTTAAAATCAAATAAAAATATAAAAATATACATTTGCATTTAGAAAATTAACTTCACATGTAGTAGGTATTAATTCATTTTAATAAATTAAAGAAAAATTAAAATAACATTTTTGATGCTTTAATTGAAAATTACCATAAAAATAGAAATTAATAAGTTTATTAAAATTAGAAAAAATAAATTCAAAGGAAATAAAATAAAATAAACAAAAGAAAGGAAATAAAAATATATATAATGCAATACAAAAATATACAATACACAAAATACAAGAAAAAAAAAGGGCTGAAAATTGTAACAGATGGCCCAAGATTAGAAAACCCTAAGCCCAAAAACAAATCCACCGACCTAGGCCCAAATCATCCATCCGGTCCAACTCTATAAAAGGCAAAACGATGCAGTTTCATCGTGCGTAATCGGAATCGTTCATTTAAACAATCTAACGGCTGAGAGTAAAGCTTCAATTGAGGCATACGGTGCCGTTTATGTGCTCGATGATCGTGACCGTTGATTGGCTTTGATCCAACGGTTGAAACAACTTGAAATATTTCTAATATAAATATAATTCTAACCCCAATGCAACTATACCCAAGTCCATGTACCATCAGTCCCCCTAAGCCGCCTAGCCGCCTCCCTGCTCCTCTCATCATTCCCGCCGGAACCCTACCGGCGGGAGGTGCAAATTAAGCCAACCCCTCCACCTTTCACACCCTAGAACCACCGTGATATCCTCGTTTCACCCCTCTGTTTCTTTTCCCTCGAATCTATCGGGTTTTTCTCGAATCTTGAAAACAAGTTCGCCAGAAATCCAAATCCTTTGAACTCAGAACCATACCGGACCACCCTTTTTAAGATCCTCAAGGGTCTCAATCCCTGGAAATCACCAGAAAGACTCTCGAACGTGCAAGAAATGCTGGACAGTTGGTATAAATGGACTCTTGGTCAACTAGAATTATTTTAGAAGAAGAAAAGCTAAGTTTCTTTTTTATTTTGATTACATTTTGATTTTTGCATGTCCTCTGATTTTGTTATTCACCTTTATTCAGATTTAGTGTCCGTCTACTGTTTTGTTTCTAGTTTTCTCTTCATCCTTGTTTAATTAGGAATTATATGATTTATCGGTTTCTTAATTAGGTTTTCAATTAGTTATGCTAGCAAATTCTTATATTTTGTCTGTTCGTTGATTCATTAATAGATTTCATCCTGATTTTAATTAGTCTGTGTTAATAGACTTCATCCTGATTTTAATTAGTTAGCTCGTTAATGGATTTTGTTAGTTAGTATTAATTGTTAGATTAATTTTGTTTGTCAATTTGTTTTAATAAAGTGTTGATTCTGTTAAAAATTAGTGAATTAAAATTGGTAAATCTTAGGAATTGGTTATAGCTGTTACGGCAATAGGATGAAGATTAGGTTAAAGTAATTCTGGGTATAACGTGAGGGTAATACGGGAATATTAAAATGGGTTGTTGGTAATTCAGTCAAATAAATAGGGGTATTATGGGAATTAAAAAGGGTAGAATTAGTGAAAATTAAAAGGAAGTGAGGGTAGATTAGGAATTAAAAGGGGTAGGAATAATATAGAAGCACCTAGAATATTCAAGAATGGGTTGCAATGCAAGTCTTAACAAAATAAGTGCGGTAATTTGTAAGATAAGTCAAAATAAGAGGTAAAAATAGAAATACCATAAGGACAAATATGTAAAAAGAAATTTGAAATTCCCTCCCATTTTTCTGCTTATAAATAGGAAACAATTCTCCTAAACCAAGTAGATTTTTTCGGAATCCTAGAAACATTTTGAATCCTACAAGCTTAGAACCCTAGAAAAATTCCAAAAGAAAACAACTGCTAAGTTCCAGATCTGAAATTAACACTTTCAGATTATTTTTCTTCTCTTTAACACTTTGAATTCATATCGAAAAAGACAAAAACAATCAAATAAGTATATGTTCCATTGGTTTCAGATCCAGATTTGGAATCAATGAATCAGTAAAATAAATCTAAGTAGATTTTGGAGCTCATTCATCTCTTTTAGCTAATTTCGCAATGTTTTTGAGGGCTGATTTCTCTGTTTGAGTTCTGGAAATTTCTAAGGTCAATTAGAGTGATTTTAGGACAATTTTGAACTAGGTTTAAGTCAATTTTGTTCAAATTGAATATTGAAATGGTTATGTGCTAAAAATATTCTTCGGAGAAGCTTGATTTTCATTTCGAAAAATACTCCTGGCATTGCTGTATCCTGCTATGCTCGACTGACCACAAATTGTTTCGATCTGTTCATTTCCAGGTACACACTCAAGTTGCTTTGGTGTAATCTCTTTGATGAAATAAGATCAATTGCATTTTGCTGTTTGTTGAAGTTTACTATTATAGTTAGCTTATTTTTCATGTTGTAGCTTAAGATTTGGCTCGATTTATCATTTTGTTTCTGTTTAGCTTCTATTGAAATCTGAATTGTATTAAATTAGGACTGTTTTAAGTTCTTCCTGATTTGGACTGATGTGGAAAATTATATATGGATGTACTTTTAAATTGATAATTACCTCTAGGATTTAGGTAGTTTAGATCTATTTTATTTGTGATTTGATCCTTGAAAATTAAAGGAATAGTGAACATGAAGTAATTTCGATTATGAAGTTCATAATATGATCAAGTGTTATGGCAATTTATCAATAGCAAAGTCATTGGTTTTATCCCGAACATTAGTCTTTTCCTTAATGCCCAGATTTAATCATTAGTTAAGTAGTAAATAATCGAGATCTTAAATTTGAATCTGATTGATCAATGTCTCATTACTTTGAATAAGGAATGTTGTTTTTATTGCTTTGTTGTAGAATGTTATAAAGTTGAAAATTCACATTGATTTTTATGACAAATTTCCATCTAGCAATTAAATTGGTTAATTTTCTGTTTTTTTTTTCTGGAATGTTTCGGGCCTCTGTGCCTTGAAGACGGCTTTTATTGGGCCAGTTTTAAGAGCTTAATAGATTGGAAGTTTCCCTAAGGCAGTATTTTGGTTCAATAGCAATACTTATTTGGATGCTTGTAACGATGCATTCTCGTGTTAATTAAAACAATTAAATAAGATTTTTCCTTACTATTAGAAATAAAATATATAAATAATAACGCATCGCCATGCTAAGATTGACCTCTAAATAAAAATGAGATGAGACTCGCCGCATTAAATACACAATTGCGGGGCTCTCAAATAAATTGTTATGAAACTCTTAGATTTGGAATGATCGTTTAGCAAACTTCACGGACTTTTCCAAAGTTAACAAGACGTAGAAACTTTTTGTGCTATTTATCATATACATTCTCAAGTACGGATGCATATTTATGTGACCCAAATTCTACTCTCAACAAAATCAAAATGTATTTGAAACCACAGGCGTACTGGTACGGTGTAGTCCGAAATACATTTTCACGACGTTGCAATTCTTGAAAAATTAAATAATAAAGTGGAATATTAATAACTGCACATAAAATGGAACAACAACAACAACAACAACCCAGTATAATCCCACTCAGTGGGGTCTGGGGAGGGTACCTCTCGGTTGGAAGTGGGGGTTGGTGGAATATTAATAACTGCACATAAAATGGAACATATATAGAAATCAGATAAAAACAAGTACAACAGTTGAGCGACCGTGCCAGAACCACAGAATTCGGGAGTGCCTAATACCTTCTCCCGGGTTAACAAAATTCCTTATCCGGATTTTTGATTCGCAGACTGTAACAGAGTCAAACTTCCCTCGAATTGGGATTAAACCGGTGACTTGAGACCATTATATTCTCAAGTGGCGACTCTGAAAAACTTAAATAACTAATCTCGTTTCGATTGTCCTTAAATTGGAAAAAACTTCTCTACACCCTCGTGGGTAAAGAAGTATATAAAAAGGAGGTGTGACAGCTCTGACGACTCTGCTAGGGATAAGAAACCCAGAACTTCGGTTCAGGGTTTAAGAATTCGAGCCCAGTTAAATTGTTGTTTTTGTTTATATATGATTTCCCTATATATTTTTTATTAATGTGCTATATGTTTACTGCTTTGATATTACGTGAGCTGTATATAAAAATTGTGCTCTTCTTACGTCTGGTGATATGCTTACTGGTTGAGACTCCCATTTCTGTTAGTGTCACAAAAAATAAGAAAAGAGGCCGAACAAGTTACTAAGCCGGACGATCCCGCGGGTCCCTGGTACGTAGCCCCCTCCTCAGCTCGAGTTGTCTGCTCGGATGCACAGTCTAAAATCAATAAAAACCAGGATATTGAGCCTAGAATTAGAACGATTATTTGCATCATATCTGACTTAGGGGACTCAACACAGAGGTTGGGTCCATCTAGGATAGGTGACCTGAATATGAAAAGACCAGCATGATTATATGTTGCATTTATTTGTCTTGGGCCATTATGCTGACCGGCTAAATAATTGAGGGAAAAAAATAGAAAAATAGCAATTTTATAAGAAACCGATGTCTAAATACTGACAAAACTTTGTCGAAATTTTGAGGAAAATATCAAAAAGTAGTTGGAATAGTTCAATTTTGTTAAAATCAAAAATAGTTAGTCTAAAAATAATTTAACCAAACTACGCTAGTTTGATTCTCACCGGATGTGAGATACGTAAGCAACCCTCATCGGGTCCAACTACACCTTTTGCAAACATAGCCAAAAAATATCAAAACTCTTGATTTTTCTATAAATAAGTCGGGTGATGCTATTCTTGTTTAAAATAAGCCGAATGTCCCTCAAAAGGACGTCGGAAGGCTATTTTGCAAGAATATCCACTTTGAGTCATTTGCGGGTATAGCCTTGAAATATCTATTGTGAAAATATCGAAAGGCCGTATCCACAAAATCAAGTTTGAGTCATCTATCAACTTTACAAAAAATAACCATTTTGTCAAATAAGCCGTTGCATGGTATGTTTGGCTAAAATAAGCACAATTGGCATTAAAACTTCCTCAGCCTTGTGTTGGCCTGTGGTGATGCTGAATGATGCCCCATGGGCACCAAGATGAGAGATTTTAATTTAGATTTAATCATCAAATTTGTAGTTTCTTAAACAAAATTTTGCAAAAAAATATCCATTTTATCAAAATAAGACATTACATGGCCAATTTTGTAAAAATAGTCACAATTGACATTAAAAACTTCTCATTGGTTTGTGGCGATGCCGAACGACGCCCCATGAGCCCCAGGATGAGAAAATTTTCAAATTTATTTTCTTAAATAAAATTTTGCAAAAATAGCCACTTTGCCGAAATAACCCATAAGATGGCCAATCTTGTAAAAATAGTCATAATTGACATTAAAATATTCTTAGTCTTGTGAAAATCTGTGGCACAACATGTGAAAGTTTTTCATCAAAGTTTATAGTTGGAGTCGGCCTTTATAATCTTTCTTCGAAGAAAACAAATTTAAAAATTAAAATAAACATCTCTTTATTTGGATGCTTGTAACGATACATTCTTGTGTTAATTAAAACAATTAAATAAGATTTTTCCTTATTATTAGAAATAAAATATATAAATAATAAAGCATAGCCATTCTAAGATTGACCTCTAAATAAAAATGAGATGAGCCTCGCCGTATTAAATACACAATTGCAGGGCCCTCAAATAAATTGTTATGAAAATCTTAGATTTGGAAGGACCGTTTAGCAAACTTCACGGACTTTCCCAAAGTTAACAAGACGTACAAAATTTTGGTGCGATTTATAATATACATTCTCAAGTACGGGTGCACATTTATGTGACCCAAATCCTACTCTCAACGAAGTTGAATTGCATCTGAAACCATAGGCGTACTGGTACGGTGTGGTCCGAAATACATTTTCACGACATTGCAATTCTTGTAAAATTAAATA
Source organism: Nicotiana noctiflora (assembly GCA_032618575.1). Lineage (NCBI taxonomy): Eukaryota > Viridiplantae > Streptophyta > Magnoliopsida > Solanales > Solanaceae > Nicotiana > Nicotiana noctiflora. The sequence continues at coordinate 21,170 of JASVEL010013305.1, read as the reverse complement.
ATAAAGCAAAATATTAATAAATTCACATAAAATGGAACATATAAAGAAATCAGATAAAAACAAATACAACAGTTGAGCGACCATGCTAGAACCACAGAATTCGGGAGTGCCTAAAACCTTCTCCCGGGTTAACAGAATTCTTTATCCAGATTTTTGATTCGCAGAATGTAACAGAGTCAAACTTTCTTCGGTTCGGGATTAAATCGGTAACTTGAGAAACCATTTGTCACGACCCGGATTTCCCACCATTGCGAGTCATGATGGCGCCTACTAGTGGAAGCTAGGCAAGCCAATTATTACTTACATTTTTCATTAGTTACCAAACTCCTCTTAAGACTTTAAATTAAAAACATATAATTACAGCGGAATAATTAAACTTAGCGGAAGACATAGTCAATTTTATCAAATATGATACAGAAACCCAAACATGATACACTACCCAAGACTGGTGTCACAATACTCACGAACTTCTAAGAATAATACATACAATTGTTTGAAAGAAATATAAGTTGTTTATCTCGAATACATGAGATAACATAATGAAATACATAGATAGAAGAGACAACGGGTCCTGCGGACGCCTGCAAGGCTACCTCGTAGACTCAGTAGTCGGAATATCCACAATCGTGCTACTGCCGCTGCTGCTGCCCGTAACCTGTATCTGCGCAAAAGAGCGCAGAGTGTAGTATAAACACAATCGACCCCATGTGCTGGTAAGTGCCTGTCCTATCCCGGTGAAGTAGTGACTACATATACAACAGCAAAAAACATTATCGAATGTTTATAAGGGAAGAATCTATTCTAAAATAATAGTCAATAACTCACAATATCCGGAGTAATCTAGTCAACGAAATAAATCTTACTTTCATGTCTCAATTCATTTTTCATTTCATATCTTGTGGTAGGCATACCACCCGCTCCCAAATGTAACAATAAGTTATACCTTGTGGTAGGCGTACCACCCGCTCCCAATTATATCAATAAATTATACCTTGTGGTAGGCGTACCACCCGCTCCCAAATATATCAATAAAATTGTATCTTGTGGTAGGCGTACCACCCGCTCCCAAATATATCAATAGGCTACCGACAACTATGTCCAATGCCAAGATTTAAATCACTTTGTGGTCGGCATGCCACACGATCCCATTTCTTATTATATAAGTGGTCGGCGCGCCACACAATCCCAATTCATAAATATATATATTACCGGCATTTAACCAATAATCTCTGCATCAACAATATTTATAATTACCGGTTATGAACCAATAATCGATAATAATTCAACAATTTATCTCTATTACCGGCGTGACACCAATAACTCTTAATCAACAATTCATACATAACTAAATTCCTATTTCTTCAAGCTAGAATAGAACAAACACTTACATCGAAAGTTTACAAACGATTCAATCCGTTGCAATGCCTTTTCCTTACGAATTTGGATCCAATCCAATCGTATATATACACAATTGATTTAACATCATCAATTCTACTTAACAAACTAGTTCATTTAGCTAAATATGATTTTTACAACATTCTGCCCGGAATTGTAAAAATCGACCCCGGGCCCATATAATCGAAACTCAAGTTTCGAACCAAAATAAGTTCACCCAATCATCCATGAGTTCAAATATACAATTTGTTCTTAAGTTCGACTCCAAAACGAGGTCTAGATCGCAAATTCTTTGAAAACCCTTACTATACTCAATTTTCAATTTTTCTACCCATTTACACCTATTTAGGCTTAGGAATTCAAATAATATTGATGGAAAATGAAGAAAACGAGTTAAGAATCACTTACCCAAGAAGTTTGATGAAGAATCGCTCAAAAATCGCCCAAGGAGCTGTGGAGAAAAGAGTTGAACAGAAATGAGATTTTTATCCGGTTTCTGTTCTGTTTTGGGATTAAATTCACTGGGCATAAATTTGTTCTATGCGATCGCGGAGCTACTAATGCGATCGCATAGAGTAAGGTCATTTGTACTCTACGATCGCATTGAAGAAGCTGCGATCACATAGAATGGGCAGGCTACCTTATGCGATCGCAGGACACACTGTGTGATCGCATAGAGGAGAAATAAGGGGCTGGCCTTTTACACAATGCGATCGCATTACATGGTATGCGATCGCGTAAAGGAAAAATAGCAAGCTATGCGATCGCATGAACAATAATGCGATCGCATTGAAGGATTTTCCGTACTCCTAAACTTTGCTCTACGCGATCGCAGCTACACCTATGCGATCGCATAGAAGAAAATCTCTGTGCAAAAATTGCAGAATTTCTGCTGCATTTCCAAGTCCAAAACCATCCCGTTACCTATCTGAAACTCACCCGAGCCCTCGGGGATTCAAACCAAATATGTACACTGACTCAAAAACATCATACAAACTTGCTCGCGCGATCAAATCGCCAAAATAACATCAAAATCAAGGAATTGAGCCTTAAAACTCAAGAATTCTTTCAAATTTCATAATTCCAAACTTTCCAATTTAAGGCCGAAACACGTCAAACGACATCCGTTTTCAACCAAACTTTACAGGAAACGCTTAACCAATATATATGACTTGTACCGGGCTTCGGAACCAAAATACAAGCCCGATACCAGTACTTTTTAATAAAAATTCAGTTTCATTTTCCTTAAATATTTTCAGAAAATAATTTAACAGAAAAATTCTTTTACTGGGGTTCTAGACCTCGGATTTCAATTCCGGGCATACGCCCAAGTTCCATATTTTTCTACGGATTTTCTGAGACCGTCAAATCACGAGTCCGGGTCCGTTTACCAAAAATGTTGACCAAAGTCAACCATATCAATATTAATATCAAAATTCTTCAAATTTTTCACATATTTCACATATTTCAAGATAAAAATTTTCCAGCTTCGCGCCCGAACTGTGCATGCAAATCGAGGAAACTATAAATGAGGTTTTCAAGACCTCAGAAGCTCGAAATGATTAATAAAACAAGTGATGACCTTTTGGGTCGTCACATTCTCCACCTCTAAAACAATTGTTCGTCCTCGAATGGACAAAAGAAAGAAGTACCTGAGTCAAGGAATAGATGAGGATATCGGCTCCGCATGTCAGACTCGGACTCCCAGGTCGATGCCTCAGGAGGCTGATCCCTCCACTAAACTCGTACAGAAGGAAAACTCTTCGACCTCAACTGTCGAACCTGCCGATCTAGGATAGCTACCGGCTCATCCTCATAGGACAGATCTTTGTCCAATTGGACAGTGCTGAAATCTAACACGTGCGACGGATCGCCGTGATATTTTCGAAGCATGGACACATGAAACACTGGATGTACAGCTGATAAGCTAGGTGGCAAGGCAAGTTTATATGCCACCTCTCCAACACGATCAAGAATCTCGAATGGTCCAATAAACCTAGGGCTAAGTTTGCCCTTCTTTCCAAATCTCATCACGCCCTTCATAGGCGATACTCGGAGCAATACTCTCTCCCCTACCATGAAAGCTATATCTCTAACCTTGCGATCTGCATAGCTCTTTTGCTTGGACTGAGCCGTGCGAAGCCTTTCTTGAATAATCTTGACTTTATCTAAGGCCTCCTGAACTAAATCCGTGCCCAATAACCGAGCTTCTCCCGGTTCAAACCATCCAACCGGAGAACGACACCGCCTACCATACAATGCTTTATAAGGAGTCATCTGGATGCTCGATTGATAACTATTATTATAAGAAAACTCTTCCAAAGGCAGGAATTGATCCCACGAACCTCCAAAATCAATAACACACGCCCGTAGCATATCTTCTAGTATTTGAATAGTCCTCTCGGACTGACCATCCGTCTGGGGATGAAAGGCTGTACTTAGCTGAACTTGCGTGCCCAACTCTCGCTGAACCGCATTCCAGAAATATAAGGTAAACTGTGCACCTCGGTCTGAAATAATAGAGATTGGCACGCCATGAAGGCGAACGATCTCCCCGATATAAATCCCAGCTAACCTCTCGGATGAATAGGTAGTGGCAATAGGAACAAAATGAGCTGACTTGGTCAGCCTATCAACAATCACCCAAACAGCATCAAACTTCTTCCGAGTCTTCGGAAGTCCGGAAACGAAATCCATCGTGATTCGCTCCCACTTCCATTCAGGAAGTTCAATTCTCTGAAATAAACCGCCAGGGTCTCTGATGTTCATACTTAACCTGCTGACAATTAAGGCACCGTGCCACATATGCCACAATATCCTTTTTCATTCTGCGCCACCAATAATGTTGACGCAAATCTCGATACATTTTCGCTGCGCCTGGATGAATAGAATACCGCGAACTGTGAGCTTCTTCTAGAATCAATTCTCTAAGCCCATCAACATTTGGCACACAAATGCGCCCTTGCATCCTTAGGATCCCATCAGCATCTAAGGTGACTTGTTTAGCACCTCCTCACTGAACCGTATCTCTAAGGTCACATAAATAAGAATCATAATATTGTTGATCGCGGATACGCTCCAATAATGAAGAGCGAGTGATCGTGCAAGCTAGTACTCGACTAGGCTCATAAATATCCAACCTCACAAATCGGTTAGCCAAGGACTGAACATCCAAAGCAAGTGGTCTCTGATTGACTGGAATATAAGCAAGACTGCCCATACTGGCTGACTTCCTTCTCAAAGCGTCGGCCACCACGTTTGCTTTTCCCGGATGATATAAAATGGTGACATCACAATCGTTTAGTAATTCTAGCCACCTTCTTTGCCTCAAATTCAACTCTTTCTGCTTAAACAAATATTGAAGACTCTTATGATCGGTGTATACTTCACATGCTACACCATACAAATAATGCCTCCAGATCTTCAATGCGTGAATAATCGCCGCCAATTCTAGATCATGCACTGGATAGTTCTTCTCATGAATCTTCAACTCTGCCTCGAAGCATAGGCAATAACCTTGCCATCCTGCATTAACACTGCACCAAGCCCAATACGGGGAGCATCACAATAAACAGTATAAGGTCCCGTACCTGTGGGTAAAACTAATACCGGTGCTGTGGTCAAGGCTGTCTTGAGCTTTTGAAAGCTCGCCTCACATTCATCGAACCATTTAAATTGAACACCTTTCTGGGTCAATCTTGTCAGTGGGGTTGCAATAAATGAAAATCCCTCTACGAATTGACGATAATAACCCGCTAATCCCAAGAAACTCCGAATATCTGTGGCTGATGTCGGCCTAGGCCAGTTCTTGACTGCCTCAATCTTCTTCGGATCAACCTGAATACCTGCTGCCGTCATAATATGACCCAAGAATGCAACCGAACTTAGCCAAAATTCACACTTTGAAAATTTTGCATGTAGTTGGCTATCTCTCAGAGTCTGCAAGGCCACTCTGAGATGTTGCGCATTTTCCTCCTGACTGCGGGAATATATTAATATGTCATCAATGAAGACTATTACAAACAAGTCTAAATAAGGCCGGAACACCCGATTCATCAATTCCGTAAAGGCTACTAGAGCATTTGTCCACCCAAAAGACATGACCAAAAATTCATAATTTCTATACCGAGTGCGAAACGCTGTCTTAGGGACATCAGATGCCCTAATCTTCAGCTGATGATATCGAGATCTCAAATCTATCTTTGAAAATACCTTGGCACCCTGAAGCTGGTCAAATAAATCATAAATTCGCGGAAGTGGATATTTATTTTTGATAGTCACCTTGTTTAACTGTCGATAGTCAATGCACATTCTCATCGAACCATCTTTCTTCTTTACAAATAATACTAGTGCACCCCACGGCGAAACACTGGGTCTAATGAAACCCTTTTCAAGTAAATCCTGCAACTGCTCCTTCAATTCTTTTAACTCTGGCGGAGCCATACGATATGGGGGAATGGAAATGGGCTGAGTGCCTGGAGCGAAGTCAATGCAAAAGTCAATGTCCCTATCGGGCAGCATACCTGGCAATTCTGAAGGAAATACTTCAGGAAATTCGTGAACCACAGGCACAGAGTCAATAGAAGGAACCTCAGCACTGGAATCACGGACATAGGCCAAATAAGCCAAACATCCCTTCCCAACCATACGGTGAGCCTTAACATAAGAAATAACATTGCGACTAGTATGACCCGAAATTCCTTTCCACTCTATACGAGGCAAATTCGGCAGAGCTAAAGTCACAGTCTTGGCATGGCAATCTAAAATAGCATGATATGGAGATAGCTAGTTCATGCCTAATATAATATCAAACTCCACCATATTTAGGAGCAATAAATCAGCACGGGTCTCGAGACCCTCAATTACTATAATACATGACCGATGAACTCGATCAACCATAATAGAATCGCCTACTGGTGTAGACACATGAACAGGAACACTCAGTGGATCACTAGGCTGAATCAAGTACGGTGCAAAATAGGAAGACACGTATGAATATGTAGACCCAGGGTCAAATAATGCTGATGCCTTTCTATCACAAACCAAAATATTACTTGTAATGATGGCATCAGAAGACTCAGCCTCTGGTCTGGCGGGAAGTGCATAACATCGGGGTTGTGCCCCACCACCCTGAGCAGTATCTCTAGCACGATCAGCTGCTGGCTGGTCTCTACCTCTATCGGTCTGAGCTCCACCTCTATGACCTCTACCTTCACCTCTATGTCCTCTACCTCTGCCTCTAGCTGGCTGGGCAGGCTGTGGTGGAACTGGGGCCTGAATCATGGCACGAGAACCCTGCGGCTGAGATCTGTCAGAAGCTCGAGGGCAATACTTTGCAATGTGCCCAAGATCACCGCACGTAAAACAAGCCCTCGGCTGCTGAAAATAGCAAAGTGGTGGTGCACTGATAGGCTACTGATCAGAGTAGCGTGGTTGAGAATTACGATCACTAGAAGCATCATGAGAAACCTGAAGAGCTGACTGATAAGGCCTAGGAGGATGGCCTCTATCATGAGAATCTCTACCTCCGGACGAGGTACCACTGAATCTACCCGAATTACGAGATCTTTTATCTGATCCATGTCTTGCTCCCTGTGACAGAGCCATCTCAATCCGGCGGGCTGCATTAGCCGCCTCCTGAAAAGTGATTTCAGTTCCTGCCCCCAAAGCCATCTGTAGTCGAATTGGCCGATTCAAGCCATCAATAAACCTTCTCACCCTTTCCCGATCTGTGGGAAGTATGATAATAGCATGACGAGCCAGGTCTACGAACCTAGTCTCGTACTGTGTGACAGACATAGAACCCCTGATGAAGACGCTCAAATTGCCTGCGCAGAGCCTCTTGCTGAGTTGCTGGAAGGAACTTTTCCAAGAACAATTCTGCAAATTGCTCCCAAGTCAAAGATGATGATCCCGCTGGCCTGGATAGACAATAATCCCTCCACCAAGTCTTGGCAGAACCAGATAATCGAAAAGTAGCAAAGTCCACACCATTAGTCTCCACAATGGCCATAGTACGGAGAACCTCATGGCAGCTATATAGGAATTCCTGTGGATCCTCTGAAGGAGTGCCACTGAATGTGGTAGTGAACAGCTTAGTAAACCTGTCCAATCTCCATAACGCATCAGCGGACATAGCTGCACCATCATTAGACGGAATCACAATAACAGGCTGAGCTGCCTCAACTGGCTGAATCACAGGAACCCGAGCCTGGGGAATTACTGGCTCCGGAGTGCGCGTAGCAGGAGTCTGATTACCTCCTCCAGCCTGAGAAGTGGCTGGTGCTACTAGTAATAAACCTGCTCTGGTGATATTGTCCATAAAACCTGCTATCCGGACCAAAGCATCCTGAAGATCCGGTGAAAACATAACTCCTCATGGGACCTGAGCTGGGCCTACTGGAGCTGCTGGGACTGGAACCTCCTCCTCGATATGAACCCGAGGTTCTGCCACTTGTGCTTCTGCTCGGGGCTGAGCTCTGCCCCTACCTTGGCCTCTAGGACGACCTCGACCTCGGCCTCTACTCCTAGCGGGAGCTGCCGCTGCTGGGACCTCGGGGTGCTGGTCAGTAGATGAGGATGCACGTGTTCTTACCATCTGCGGAAAGAACAGAAATAGAAGTTCAATTAACATTTGAAAGATCAAGTCGAACGACTGGAAAGAATAAAGGGAAAAATTTTCCTAACTCTGTAGCCTCTGGAGGATAAATATAGATGTCTCCGTACCGATCCTTCAGACTCTACTAAGGTTGTTCATGAGTTGTGAGACCTATGCAACCTAGGGCTCTGATACCAACTTGTCACGACCCGAATTTCCCACCATCGCGAGTCATGATGGCGCCTACTAGTGGAAGCTAGGCAAGCCAACTTTTACTTACATTTTTCATTAGTTACCAAACTCCTCTTAAGACTTTAAATTAGAAACATATAATTACAGCAGAATAATTAAACTTAGCGGAAGACTTAGTCAATTTTATCAAATATGATACGAAAAACCCAAACATAATACACTACCCAAGACTGGTGTCACAATACTCACGAACTTCTAAGAATAATACACACAATTGTCTGAAAGAAATATAAGTTGTGTATCTTGAATACATGAGATAACGGAATGAAATACATAGATAGAAGAGACAACGGGTCATGCGGATGCCTGCAAGGCTACCTCATAGTCTCAGTAGCCGGAATATCCACAATCGCTACTGCCGTTGCTGCTGTCCGTAACCTGTATCTGCGCAAAAATAGCGCAGAGTGTAGTATCAGCACAACCGACCCGATTGGGGCGTAATTTTCTAAAACGACCGGCCGCATCGTTACACCAGTCACCCACATAAACCTGTACAGTTGAAATATACATTTACAAATGTTTATAAGGAAAGACTCTGCTCTGAAATAACAGTCAATAACTCATAATATCCAAAGTAATCTAGTCAACAGAATAAATCTTACTTTCATGTCTCAATTCATTTTTCATTTCATATCTTGTGGTAGGCGTACCACCCGCTCCCAAATGTAATAATAAGTTATACCTTGTGTTAGGCGTACCACCCGCTCCCAATTATATCAATAAATTATACCTTGTGGTAGGCGTACCACCGGCTCCCAAATATATCAATAAATTATATCTTGTGGTAGGCGTACCACCCGCTCCCAAATATATCAATAGGCTACGGCAACTATGGCCAATGCCAAGATTTAAATCACTTTGTGGTCGGCGTTCCACACGATCCCATTCTTATCATATAAGTGGTCGGCGCGCCACACGATCCCAGTTCATAAATATATATATTACCGGCATTTAACCAATAATCTCTGCATCAACAATATTTATAATTAACGGTTTTGAACTAATAATCGATAATAATTCAACAATTTATCTCTATTACCGGTGTGACACCAATAACTCTTAATCAACATTTCATACATAACTAAATTCCTATTTCTTCAAGCTAGGATAGAACAAACACTTACATCAAAAGTTTACGAACGATTCAATCCGTAGCAATGCCTTTTCCTTTCGAATTTAGCTCCAATCCAATCGTATCTATACATAATTGATTTAATATCATCAATTCTACTTAACAAACTAGTTCATTTAGCTAAATATGATTTTTACAACATTCTACCCAGAATAGTAAAAATCGACCCCGGGCCCACATAATCGAAACTCAAGTTTCGAACCAAAATAAGTTCACCCAATCATCCATGAGTTCAAATATACAATTTGTTCTTAAGTTCGACTCCAAAATGAGGTCTGGATCGCAAATTCTTTGAAAACCCTTACTATACTCAATTGTCAATTTTTCTACCCATTTACACCTATTTAGGCTTAGGAATTCAAATAATATTGGTGGAAAATGAAGAAAACGAGTTAAGAATCACTTACAAAAGAAGTTTGATGAAGAAACACTCAACAATCGCCCAAGGAGCTGTGGAGAAAAGAGTTGAACAGAAATGGGATTTTTATCCCGTTTCTATTCTGTTTTGGGATTAAATTCACTAGGCATAAATTTGTTCTATGCGATCGCGGAGCTACTGATGCGATCGCATAGAGTAAGGTCATTTGTACTCTTCGATCGCATTGAAGAAGCTGTGATCGCATAGAATGGACAGGCTACCTTATGCGATCGCAGGACACACTGTGCGATCGCATAGAGGAGAAATAAGGTGCTGGCTTTTTACACAATGCGATCGCATTACATGGTATGCGATCGCGTAAAGGAAAAATGGCAAGCTATGCGATCGCAGGAACAATAATGCGGTCGTATTGAAGGATTTTCAGGACTCCTAAACTTTGCTCTACGCGATCGCAGCTACACCTATGCGATCGCATAGAAGAAAATCTCTGTGCAAAAATTGCAGAATTTCTGCTGCATTTCCAAGTCCAAAACCATCCCGTTACCTATCCGAAACTCACCCGAGCCCTCGGGGATTCAAACCAAATATGTACACTGACTCAAAAACATCATACGAACTTGCTCGCGCGATCAAATCGCCAAAATAACATTAAAATCAAGTAATTGAGCCATAAAACTCAAGAATTCTTTCAAATTTCATAATTTCAAACTTTCTAATTTAAGGCCGAAACACGTCAAACGATGTCCGTTTTCAACCAAACTTTACAGGAAGCGCTTAACCAATATATATGACTTGTACCAGCCTTCGGAACAAAAATACAAGCCCGATACCAGTACTTTTTAATAAAATTTCAGTTTCATTTTCCTTAAACATTTTCAGAAAACAATTTAACAGAAAAATTCTTTTACCGGGGTTCTAGACCTTGGATTTAAATTCTGGGCATACGCCCAAGTTCCATATTTTTCTACGGGTTTCTGAGATCGTCAAATCACGGGTCCGGGTCCGTTTACCAAAAATGTTGACCAAAGTCAACCATATCAATATTAATATCAAAATTCTTCAAATTTTTCACATATTTCAACATAAAAAATTTCCAGCTTCGCGCTCGAACTGTGTACGCAAATCGAGGCAACTATAAATGAGGTTTGCAAGACCTCAAAAGCTCAAAATGATTAATAAAACAAATGATGACCTTTTGGGTCGTCACACCATTATATTCTCAAGTGGCAACTCTGAATAACTTGAATAACTAATCACGTTTCGACTGTCCTTAAATTGGAAAAATCTCCTCTACGCCCTCGTGGGTAAAGTATTATATAAAAAGGAGGTGTGACATTCTTCGTGCCAGTGTTATTGACTTTGGAGGTTCTCTGGATCAGTTCTTGCTGTTAGCGGAGTTTGCCTACAACAATAACTACCAGTCGAGCATCCAGATGGCCCCCGATGAGGCATTATATGGTAGACAGTGTATGTCGCCAGTTGGGTGGTTTGAGTTGGGGGAGGCTCGGTTGTTGGGTACAGATTTGTTACAGGATGTGTTGGATAAGGTTAAAATTATTGAGGATAGGCTTTGTACAATTCAGTCCAGGCAAAACATTTTTGCCGACCGTAAGGTTCGAGATGTGGAATTCATGGTCGGAGAGCGAGTGTTGCTTCAGGTGTCAACCATGAATGTCATGATGAGATTTGGGAAGAAAGGCAAGCTAAGCCCCAAGCTGATCGGGCTTTTTGAGATCCTTGATCGATTGGGATAGGTGGATTATCGACTTGTGTTGCCACCAGGTTTATCAGATGTGCAACCAGTGTTTCATCTGTCCATGCTTTGAAAGTATTACGGTGATCCATCCCACATGTTACACTTCAGCACTGTCCAGTTGGACAGGGATTTGACCTATGAGGAGGAGTTCGTAGCTATTCTTGACAGGTACCTTCATCAGTTGAGACCGAGAGTTATCCTTTAGTTCGTGTTCAGTGGAGAGGTGAGCTTGTTGAAGCAACTATCTGGGAGTCTGAGTCCAATATGCAGAGCAGATACCCCCATATTTTCATTGACTCAAGTACTTTTCTATGTCCATTCGAGGACGAACGATTTTTTTAGAGGTGGAGAATGTGAAGATCCAAAGGGTCATCTTTCATTTTAGAATCCGATTCCGTGTTTCGAGGCCTTGAAAACCTCATTTTATTTCTCCTCAATTTTCATGCACGGTTCGGGCGCGTATCCAGAAAGCTTTTATGTGAAAAATTTAAGAAAAGATGATTTTTCAGCTTAAAAAATGATTTTAGTTGACAAAGTCAATGGTTTAGGTAAACAAACCCGAACCCGTATTCCGACGATCCTGGAGGATCCGTAGTAAAATATGGGACTGGAATTGGATTCTGAGGTCCGTATCCCGAGTAATGAATTTTTGAAGAAAATTATTAACTGAAAAATATGATGGTTTTTAAAAATTTATGATGTTTGATATTATTGTTATCGGGCACGTATTTTTGTTCGGGAGTGTAGTACAGGTCTGTTATAATATTTAAACCTTATCTGAGAAATTTGGTGGAAAATGGAAGTTATTTGACATGATTCGGACCATTGTTTAGGAAAATAGGAATTTTGAAACTATCTTTAAAAGTTCATGAGTTTTGATGTTGAATTCATAGTTCTAGATATTATTTTGGTGATTTGATAGCATGAACAAGTTCGTATGATATTTTAAGACTTGTGTGCATGTTTGGTTTAGAGACCCAAGGGCTCGGGGTGAGTTTTGGGTAGACTATAGAGTGTTTTGAGCCTTAAGGAATTGTCTGGTATGTTGCAAATCTGTAGACTTCGCATTTGCGAAGTCTAGCTAGCAAATACGAGCATCGCATTTGTGAAGTTACTTCGCATTTGCCATCAATGGGCTGGGAGGGGACCTTCGCAATTGCGAAGCTCAATGTCGCAATTGCGACTGAAATAGAGCCGCATTTTTCGAATATTTGTTCGTATTTGCGAGGGCAGCAGGCCAGTAAAGCTTCGCATTTGTGACGCATTTATCACGTTTACAAAATGTTATCGTAAATGCAATACCTGCAATTGTTCAAACATAACTTAGACGGTATTTTTGGTTTATTATCCCATTTTTCAAAACCAAAACTTCAAGAGGCGATTTTCCTAGAGCAAGTTCTTCCCCAAATCATAGTTAAATGATTCTTGACTTACTTGTTTCAATCTATTTCAACTTTTTACAAGATTTCATCTTACATTCTAGCGTTTTTCATGGTGGGATTGGGTGTTGTTTTTGGGTAGAGCCAAGGAATTTTGAAATTTGGGAATTTGGACCTCAATTTGAGGTCGGATTCCCAAACCAATTGTATATCCGAGCTCGGGGATGAATGGGTAATTGGGTTATGATCCAAATTTTGAGTTTTGACCAAGCAGGTCCATGGTCGATTTTTGACTTTTGGGAGGAAATATTGGGAAATCTACAATTTTGCATTGGACTTGGCTTATTTAGCGTTTATTGATGTTATAAAGTTAAATATGACTAGATACGAGTGGATTGGTGGTGGAATTGAGAGCTAAAGTGGTGGTTGAGCTCTAAATTACACGTTGGCTTGAGGTAAGTGTTTGTTCTAACCTTAACTTGAGGGATTAGGGATCCCCGATTTGTTTTCTAAGTGAAATACTAGATGTGTGGCATATAGGTGTGGTGACGAGCACCTATGCGTCGCCAATATACTTGTTTAGCCTGTTTCCTTTCCTTGTTCCCCTATATCTTTCTTTCATGCCTTAATTTCTACTTGCTCATTGATGCTTCCATGTCTAATTGTTTCATGTTAACTTTTGATTTTCCTATTGAATTGTTTATTTGCTTCGTATCTTCATTTATTTACCTTTTTGGATTATATTGGTTAATGGTGCTTCATGTACACTTAGGTTGGTCTCGCTGTATAGTTTTGGTGAAGTTTTACAGTTGTAGTGATATTCCATTGTGTTGGTTTGAGGAATAAGTGTTGTGGATGATTTAAGTTGATTTTGAAACTGTTGACTTTATCTTGTGATTGGTGCTGTTATATATATATTAGGATCGGGTGACACATCGCAACATGTGGAATAAGGTTGAATGTGATTCTCTGGTGGGAACGCATTGCACGTCGCAACAAGGAGTAAAAAGGGTGGACATGTGGGATAGGATTTCGTGTCGCAACAGGAGTAATAAGGGTGACAGATAGAGGAGTAATAAAGGTGGACTTGTGGGATCAGGTTGCACGCCGCAACAAGAAGTAATAAGGCCGAATATTGATGATGTTTTTGTTTATATGATGGGATCGGGATGCACGCCATATCAGTCGTCGTTATGTATTCATTCCTGTTGAAGTCCATTTGGTTATACCCGAATACTCGTAGAACATTTGGGTTCCGTATTTATTTAATGTAAGTTCAAGTTATATTTCGTTGTGTACTTCCTTTTTGTTTTAGTATGAACTATTGCAGGTTATATATATATATATATATATTGTGCGAACCGTCATAGCCTTGTCACTACTTCGTCGAGGTTGGACTCGGCACTTACCAGTACATGGGTCGATTGTACTAATATTGCACTATGTACCTTCTATGCAGATTTCAGAGCTAGTGGTTGATCGAGAGGTTGGCTTTTATCACTTCATTTAGGAGACCCAAGTTAGTCATGCAGGCGTCCGCAGGCCCTGGCGTGCCCTTCTATCGTTACTATATTCTTTTTTACTTTTCTCCGAGACAAATATATATTTTTCTTTCAAACTAATGTTTCTAGTATGCGTAGACTGTTTGTGTGTTGTGACATGAGTTTCTAGGTGGAATTTATTTTGATTTTTGTTATTAGCATAAAGATAATATTTTAAACCGTGTTCTTCGCATCTAATTCCGCTGATTTACTCTTATTAAATTTTAATTATTAAAAGATAAATAAAAAAGGTGAAATATTTATAACATTGGCTTGCCTAGCGAGTACAATGTTAGGCGCCATCACGGTCCCCATGTTGAGAAATTCGGGTCATGACAAGCGATCTTTTAACGAATGGCATAGGCTATTCATGTTAGTTGAGTGGTATTTCTAGGCCTTTTCCATTGATTATATGACTAGAAAAAAATAAATTCTTTTTTAGTCTTTTCCAAAAGAAAGACACATTTATATCATTGGAAATAATTTAAATTTAAACTGCTATTTTATCTATTTTATCCTTAATGTGAAGCTTTTATAACCACAAAGTTCATGCGCCCACAAGCTTTTACTTCTTAAATTTTTAAGGCCACAAATTTCGAAAGTCGCCTTTTTTTTAAAATTAAGAGTCGAGTCAAACTAACTCATCTAAATTAAAACAGAGCCAGTATATGCATAAGTTTTACTAGAGTATATTTTTCTCCTTTTGTAGGTTGAGAATAGGGTAATATCACCTTGGTTTTGGTCCATATTTATGCTTTTTAAATATACTCCCTCTGGTCCTTGTTGTTTGACCAAAACGCACTAAGCTTTTTGTTAAACTAGGCAATAAGAATATAAAGGATAATTCTTAGCCAAGAATAATTATCTAGATTAATCATCAACATGCATTGAATAAGACAATAATATATAGTCAAGCGTATGAACTTTCAGGACTTATAAAAGATATCAAATACGAATAACATGTTTACATTTATGATGTCTTGTTTCGTAATGTAAAAATAAGGGAGGAACAGGGGAAAGTCATTAACAGATGTAGGATCCATCTTTATTAATTCAAGAAAGATGATTACAGAGGTTTGCCGCAAGGATCTGTAACTTCTCTTGGTTTTTCCCCTCCAGCCTTCTCTGGTTCTTCTACCCTATTCTTGTGACGACCCGGCCCATCATCACGGGAATTACCATCCGGTTACCCATTCATTTATATGTTTCATATTTCTATATCAGTGTTGGAATCTATCTGGTGAGTTAAGAGTGATTCTGGTTGAAAATGAGGCATATAGCCTTTTGAAATGACGCTTGTTTATGAAAAGTAAACCTGGAGTTGACTATGTGGTTAGAGGGCTCAGAATTGAATTCTGATAATTTGATTAGTTTTGGGAGGTGATTTGTGACTTAGGGTGCGATCATAATTGAATTTGGAGTTCCGGTGTAGAAATAGGCTTGAATTGGCTAAGTTGGAATTCTGGCAGAATCCGATCGATAGGTGAGATTTTGATCCGAGAGTCGAAATGGAATTCCGACAGTTACAATAGCTTCGCTAGGTGATTTTGGATATGTCTGCAAATTTTTAGGTCATTCTGATATCGTTTGGTCGGGTTTTTGATTAGATGTTATTTTCGGAAGTTCTAGTTGAAACTTAGGCTTGAATTCGCCTTGATTTAATGATTTTCGTGTTTAAGGGTGTGTTTTTATGATTGGAATAAGTTCGTATTGTGTTCTGGAGTAGGTTGGTGGATTTCGTTGGGGTTTCGGGGGCCTCGGGGTGAATCCGGGGGTCCAAATGCACCATTTTTTATTAAAGATAGCAGCAGATTTGATGTCATAACAGCAGAACAATTTTGTTCTCTGCGATCGCATGAGGAGCCATGCGATCGCGTAGAAGGATTTTGTGAGGCAGTGGATTTGTTCTATGTGATCGCATAGCCTAAGCTACAATCGCATAGTGAAGGGAGGTGAAGCACTGCAATCGCGGGGCCGAGGAGGCGATCGCATAGAGGTTCTTGAGGGCGGATATATTTTATACTATGCGATCGCATAGTGATGACTACGATCTCATAGAGTAGTTTGGAGCCCAGGAAAATTACTTCATCGTGATCACATGCCAAGGGCTGCGTTCACATAGTGTTAAATGCCTGACAGAAGGGTTAAAAATCAGAACATTTTAGTCGCGAACTTACACTATATTTCCTCCATTTTTGAGTTCCTTGAGAACTAAGTAACGGGAATTGAAGGGGATTTCATCGGGAAAACATTGGAGGTAAGTTTTATGGTCTAAATACACGATTTTATCTTAGAATCTTCAATTATTTCACTGAAAATGGAAGGATTAATGCGGGATTTTTGCTCTAAGCCTGGGTTATGGTAAATCATCAATTTGAAGGGGCAAACGGAGTCCGATTTTGATAAACTTTATATGTATGGACTCGTGTTGAGATAAGGACTCCAAAAATGTAACTTTTGTAATTTTTCGATAAGCATACCAAAAGTCGAGTTTTGGCAACTTTGTGGTTTTTGGTGTAATTCGAGTTGTTTTAACTGGGTAATGTTCTTTTGGCCTATTTTTATGTATTTCTATTGATTTTGATCAGATTCTACACCTGTGGAGGCCGATTCTCGCAGCAAGGGCATTGCGGACTAGTCGTCGAGCCGAGTCGAGGTGAGTAATGGGTGTGGGTGATGACCGGCGGGTTCGAAACCCCGGTATATCACTTTTGTGACGTTGTATAGCGGCGGGACAAGTACTCTCTTGTGAGTGCTGGGTCGAATGTGATTGGGGACTATCGCTTAGTCCGATCTGTTGATACTATATTGTGTTGTTGGCTATTATTGTGCCGGTGAACCTCCTACTTTGATGGTTGTGGATTTCTTTGGGCTTTGAGCCAGTTATTGGGATCCCGCGAGGATCGTTATTATCGTTTCTATGATATTGACATGCTATTTTGATGTCAGTCCTGAGCTATTACTGTCTAAAATGGTTTTCCAAACTCTGGAATTTCTGAAACACTATTTTCTACTGAAAATGATAAAAAGAGTTTTCAAATACTTTTTCTGAGCCTGCAGACTGCACGCCGCAGTGGTATACGGATCGGGCTGCGCGCCGCAACAGGTGTGATATTAATATTGTGCTTGGGCTGTAGGAGCCCCTTCGGAGTCTGAACCCCCACGGTGAGCACGGGTACCCAAATTGGATTGGGCTACACGCCGTAGCGGTCATATGCATTGCATGGCATACATACATTGGTTTACGTGTACTACGTGGCATAACATTCAGCACTCATACATTACTTGATAACTGATACAGGATATTGTTGTATAGCCTTACTTAGTGTTGTATTGGGTTTTCTTACCTTCGTTGTCTTACCCTTGCTTATTACCACTGAGTTGGAAGTACTCACACTACTCCCCGCACCTTGTGTGCAGATCCAGGTACATCACAGCAGAGCTGAGACTACATCTGCTCGGAGAGTTTCACTTGGACAGTCAAGGTAGCTGGCAGCGTCCGCATGACCTGACTCTCCAGTTTATCCTTATTTTGTTTAGTCTATTCCACACTTGTGCACGGTTGTATACACTATCACGACTTATAAATTTTGGTAGAGGCTCATGGCTTGTGACTCCGGATTTGTTGAGAGGTTATACTGGTTTGGGATGTCTAATCCCGGTATGTTGGATATTATCTTTATTATTCTATCACTGTTTATGCTTAAAGGGGGTAAAGTGTGAGCTGATAGCTCCGTGTTTCAGTTGATTGGTCGGGCTGGCCTAGCAGTGTGCTGGGCACCATCACGATCGGGTTTTTGGGGTCGCGACAAGTTGGTATCAGCGATGCTCCATCTAGAGGGTATTTCCAACAAAGCAGAGGTCGCTCATTTAGACCTTCTCATTCAGGCTGCCCTGAGAATAGCAGAGCTTCTTCTGGTCATGGTCGCTAGGGATTCCGAGCGGGGCCAGTCTTCACTTAGTGCCCTCCTAGCCCAGACTGCATCACCTACTACTTCTTCATCCCCGGGTTCATCTACGGCGAGGGGTTCCCTTCAGTTACCTTATCCAGCACCAGGTAGCTATTTTGAGTGTGGCGAGTTTGGCCGCATGAGGAGGCAGTGCCCTCGACTTCGTAGGGACAATGCTCAGCAGAGGGATCAACCCTCCTCTTTAGCACCATCTCAGGCTAGTAGAGGTGGAGGTCAGTCTTCTCGTAGTCGCCCCAGAGGTGAGGAGCGATCTAGTGGGGGTCAAGCACGATTCTATGCACTCCCTGACAGGCGTGATGTAGTTGCCTCCGATGCAGTGATTACAGGTATCATTTCTATCTGTCACAGAGATGCCTCTATTTTATATGATTCCCGGTCCACATATTCGTACGTGTCTTCTTATTTTGCACATCATTTAGGTGTGACCCATGGTAGTCTTGATTTGTCTGTTCATGTATCCACCCCAGTGGGTGATACGATTATTGTGGATCATGTCTATAGATCCTGTATTATTTCTATTGGGGGTCTGGAGACCCGAGTGGATCTTCTATTATTAGGTATGGTGTATTTCGATGTGATTTTGGGCATGGATTGAAACTTCCCGTGCCATGCTATTTTGGGCTTTCATGCCTAGAGAGTTACATTGGCTATTCCTGGTATTCCTCGGATTGAGTGGCGGGGTTCGACTGATTACGTCCCTAGCCATGTTATTTCATTCTTAAAGGCTTAGAGAATGGTCGAAAAAGGGTGTTTGTCGTATCTAGCATTTGTGAGAGAGGTGGGAGCTAAGACTCCTAGTATTGATTTTGTACCTGTTATGAGAGACTTTCCAGATGTATTCCCTTCAGACCTGTCGGGTATGCCACCGGATAGGGACATCGATTTTGGCATTGACTTGGTGCCGGGCACTCAACCCATTTCTATTCCTCCTTATCGGATGGCACCAGCTGAGCTGAAGGAATTGAAATAACAGCTTCAGGAGCTTTTGGATAAGGGATTCATTCGCCCTAGTGTGTCCCCGTGGGGTGCACCGGTGTTATTTGTTAAGAAGAAAGATGGTTCTATGCGGATGTGCATTGATTATAGACAACTGAACATGGTAACAGTGAAGAACAAGTGTCCCCTACCGCGCATTGATTATTTATTTGATCAGTTACAGGGTGCGAGGGTATTTTCGAAGATTGATCTTTGTTCAGGCTATCATTAGCTGAAGATTAGGGACTCTAATATTATGAAGACTGTATTTAGGACTAGATATTGGCACTATGAGTTCCTTGTGATGTCTTTTGGGCTGACCAACGCCCCAGCAGCGTTCATGCATCTGATGAACAGTGTGTTCAAGCCATATTTGGATTCATTCGTGATCGTGTTCATTGATGACATTCTAGTCTACTCCCGTTGTTAGGAGGAGCATGCTCAGCATTTGAGCATTGTGTTACAGAGGTTGAGGGAGGAGAAGTTGTATGCTAAATTCTCCAAGTGCGAGTTTTGGCTCGAGTCAGTAGCATTTCTGGGTCATGTGGTGTCTTGTGATGGTATTCAGGTTGACCCGAAGAAGATAGAGGCGGTGCAGAGTTGGCCTAGACCGTCCTCAGCTACAGAGATCAGGAGTTTCCTTGGTTTGGCGAGGTATTATCGCCGGTTTGTTCAGGGATTTTCATCCATTGCTTCTTCTTTGACTAAGTTGACGCAAAAGGGTGCACCATTCGTGTGGTCGGATGAGTGCGAGGAGAGCTTTCAGTAGCTCAAGATAGCTTTGACTAGAGCTCTAGTATTAGTGCTACCATCAGCTTTAGGTTCATATACCGTATATTGTGATGCCTCGAGAGTGGGGAAAGGTTGTGTATTGATACAGGAGGTTAGGGTGATTGCTTATGCTTCTCGTCAGTTGAAGCCTCATGAGAAGAACTACCGTGTTCATGATTTGGAGTTAGCTGCCATAGTTCATGCCTTGACGATTTGGAGGCACTATTTGTACGGCGTGTCCTATAAGGTGTATACCGATCATCGTAGTCTCCATCATGTGTTCAAATAGAGGGATCTTTAATTTGAGACAGCGAAGATGGTTTGAGTTACTCAAGGATTATGACATTACTATTCTATATCATCCGAGGAAGGACAATGTGGTGGCCGATGCTTTGAGCCGAAAGGCGGTCAGTATGGGCAGCTTAGCGTATATTCCAGTTGGGGAGAGATCATTTGCTTATGATATTCAGGCGTTAGCCAATCGGCTAGTGAGGTTAGACATTTCAGAGCCAAGCAGGGTGTTGGCTTATGTTGTCTCTCGGTCTTCTTTATATGATCGTATTCGTGAGCGCCAATATGATGATCCATACTTGCTTGTCCTTAGGGACAGAGTTCAGCATGATGATGCCAGAGATGTCACTATTGATAGTGATGGTGTATTGAGGATGCAGGGCCGGATATGCGTGCCCAATGTCGATGGCCTTCGTGAGTTGATATTGGAGGAGGCCCATAGCTCGCGATATTCTATCCATCCAGGTGCCGCGAAGATGTACCAGGACTTGAAACAACATTATTGGTGGAGGAAGATGAAGATGGATATTGTGAGTCATGTAGCACGGTGCCTCAACTGTCAGCAGGTCAAGTACGAGCATCACAAGCTCGGTGGCGTGTTTCAGCGTATTGATATTCCCGAATGGAAGTGGGAAAGGATCACTAAGGACTTTTTTAGTGGACTCCCTTGGACAATGAGGAAGTTTGATTCAGTTTGGGTGATTGTGGATTGGCTGACCAAGTCATCTCA
>JASVEL010013304.1:0-43594 GCA_032618575.1 Nicotiana noctiflora | reverse complement strand
AGCCTTTTGACCGCTGGAGGTGCCTCTTTTGGATTGGAGTCCTTTTCCTGCGTGTTGTGGAGGCTTCTGCTTTAGGCGCGACAAAAAGAGTAATGTTGATGGCTGTGCTACCACCAGCCTCGTTCATGGCACTCAGGAGGTTTGTGATAACTTCTGCCACAGCCTTAGGTCGTGTGATACTTTCAGCCATTTCAAAACTTTTTCCGATGATCGGATCTTGCGAATTTATATTACGAGTTTGTTTCTCTAAATCCCCACAGACGGTGCCAAATTGTTGTACTCAAAAGTTGTTGAATACCTTTGAACAAATCAATCAATGTAAATAAAGGGACAATCGGAATCAACGGTAATATATATTGAAGATTGATCGTCGGATTGGTATATACAGATTATCTTTATAAGAAGATAATAAAATTTAATCAAGTATCAAGAGCAAATGAGCAATAAAAATGATGAGAATAGAGAGAAGAATGATATAGAGAGAGAGAAAGTTGTATTATTAATGATTAGTATCCCCCTACAAATGGGGGGAGACCCTCCTTTATATAGGGAAGCGGCCCCCTCGCCCAACTATTACATCACCATAAGGGCATTACAATTATAGCGGAAATACAAGGAGAGGGAAGTTGAGGATGTCCACTTGGATAGGCCCGCGACTTGCCACTATGGACGGGAGCGTATTCCTCTTGGCGTGCGGTCGTGAGGGAGGACGTCTCCGAATATCGTCGACATCATAAGGAGGCGTCCCCGACCTATACTTCATCCGGGCCGGCCACGTGTATGTACAAACTTGCCTTATTTTGCGTCCGATTTGTCCTCATATATTTTTCTAATTGATGTAAAAGTTTTTGTGAAGTCAATAGAGTTCGTGGACTATTTACGTGTAAAAAATAGTTGTGGAGTCACTGGAGTTCATAAACTTATTTGTATGGCTTTGCACTGAAAAGTGGGCTGGTATTTATGGTGTTGCTTGTTACTTGTATGGTGTTGTATTGATTTTATTTTTGCTGTGAGCTTTTTCATGTATGTCTGAGTGGAAATAATTTATTTAAAGGATTGATATAATCGACCTCAACTTGATAGGAATTAAGGCTTAGTCTATTATTAATGGCGATCTCTGTACTAAAGAGCTTTCTCGTGTATTTACTATATATGTAGTATATGACAATTGCTGCAACTCGTGATTTCATCTGTTGATACTTCAAGAAAATAAAGTTATGCTATAGCTTCCTCCCAATTACAATAGTCCTATTTTTTCATGTTTAGCGATACAAGAAACTTCCACAATTTTTGAGATAAGAGCTTTTGATATGTTACCCACAAGTGCATCATTTATGCATGAATACCTACCAAGCTAAATGCATAAAGCTATCAAACTTTAGTAAATAAAATATTTCCTTATAGCTTTACTGTATGATGTTTCAGATGTGCTTTGGATACATATACACTATTGTTTTAGATTTTCATTTAGAACATATAAACTATTGTCTAGATGTTCAACTTGAAATAAAATTTGTAGTTCTTGGTTGAGAATTATCCTTCTAGGTTTTTATAAATGATACGACGGTTATACAACACAGTTATTCTAATTCATTTTTGTTTATTCATGCATCCTCGTTTACATTGCTATTTTATTTTTGAAATGTATATATTACACATGGTGAATTTGGATACCTTTTCAGGTAAAAGGTCAAATTATTAAGAGAGTAAATTTTAAAAAATTATTCAATATAATTTTCTAATGATCTTTATAATTTCTTATAAAGGGAATTTTTGTTGAATATTTTTACAGGTTTTGGAGGCTATCAAGATGCGGGTTGAAAATATACAATCAGTAGACTTTGCTTTGCTAATAATATTGAACAAAATACAATATTAAGCTTAGGGATGTTAGCTAGAAGTACTTTTGCTAAAGGGGTGTCCAAAAAATATTTCACCATGGTTGTACAGTACTACTAATGTTTTGTTAGTAATTATTATAGATGAAACCATACCTTTCATTATATATTTTTTTTTTGTGATTAAAATTTTTATTTGTCGAAATAATATATTTGATTTGATAATTTATGAAAATCAAAATTTTGGACCATCCATGCTTGGTCCTAAATAATATTAAGGACCGGATCCTTAAAAGCGTTTTACCACCGATAAACTCGTCACCAAATGTTTGAAGGCACTAAATATTATATGATATTGATTTGCAATAAAGATCATATATTTGGTCCCTAAAAGTTGTTAAGGACCACATTCCAACTAGTCGTTAATATCTTTCAAGGACCAGTATTAATCTGATCGCCAAACACATTTAGGGACCAGATGTCAAACCTATCATAAATAACCTTGAACGGTGGAAGTCTAGCGACCAGTGATGACCAGTTTTTATCTGATCACTATAAATATTTTAGGAGAAAAAATAAGCATATACGGAGCATTATTCTCATTCCTAGAAGTCATTTTTCTTGTATTGGCAGTTGAAGATGTGCGAGAAAAATTATCCAGATCATGATTTGGAGCTAGTAGATTGTTCACGCACTAAAGATTTGGAGGCAATATTTATAGGAAATTTTACCACCTATAGAATAGGTTAGTACCCTATTTATAACATATAAATACCTTTTTAAGTTTTTACATAATATAATAACCTTTTTTATTTTGTAGCAAAAAAATTGAATTTAATACTTTCCTATATTTAAGCCTTATTAGATGGTACACAATATTTTTCTCTCACCAATTTATGGTATAACTCCCATTTTTTTGTGAAATGACGCCGCTTAATATAGCTTAATACACCTAAATACAGATCATGATTTACAGGAATCCCTGTTTGTGCGGCATCATTTCATGTTGTTATTGAATACAATTCGTTTAATACACTATATACATCATAAAATAATGTAAAACATATCTATATCACGTAATATAGGAAATGGTTTCTATTTATTGCTAATTAGGTCTTAATGAATGTCTTTTGT
Source organism: Nicotiana noctiflora (assembly GCA_032618575.1). Taxonomy (NCBI): domain Eukaryota; kingdom Viridiplantae; phylum Streptophyta; class Magnoliopsida; order Solanales; family Solanaceae; genus Nicotiana; species Nicotiana noctiflora. Next base: position 40,622 of record JASVEL010013304.1, on the reverse strand, counting down.
GAAAAAATCTCTTATCTATATGATATGTCTTGTGAAGTATTCACGGATCAAAAGAGTTTGCAGTATCGGTTCAAGCAAAAGGAGCTCAATTTTAAGGCAGAAAAGGTAGTTTGAGATATTGAAAGACTATTATATCACCATCTTGTATCATCATGGGAAGACCAATGTGGTAGCCGATGCTTTGAGTAGGAAGTCGGCTAGTATGGGTAGCCTTGCATATATTCCATTCGGTGAGAGACCACATGCTTTAGATTTTTAAGCTTTGGCCAATCAGTTCGTGAGGTTGGATGTTTCTGAGCCTAGCCGTATTCTAACTTGTACAGTCGCCTGGTCTTCATTATTTGAGCATATCAGAGATCAACAGTATCATAAAATTCATTTGCTTGTCCTTGGGGACATAGTGCGGCATGGAGTTGCCAAGTAGGCTATAGTTGGAGATGGCGGATTCTAAGAATGCATGGTCGAGTTTGTGTGCCTAATGTGGATGGACTTCGTGAGTTGGGTACGCAGGTCGAGTTGAGCACCTCATTTCTTTTTCATACGGATGGACAGTCCGAGCGATTATTCAAATTTTTGAGGATATTCTTTGTGAGCACGTTATTTTTACCCTATATATGAGTTATTCCCATACAATTCAAAATAAATAATTTTTCTTTGTTTTTAACAATTTGTGTGAATTTTGTGTTGATTGTTTACATGTTATTTGCGCATGTTAAAATCAAATAAAAATATAAAAATATACATTTGCATTTAGAAAATTAACTTCACATGTAGTAGGTATTAATTCATTTTAATAAATTAAAGAAAAATTAAAATAACATTTTTGATGCTTTAATTGAAAATTACCATAAAAATAGAAATTAATAAGTTTATTAAAATTAGAAAAAATAAATTCAAAGGAAATAAAATAAAATAAACAAAAGAAAGGAAATAAAAATATATATAATGCAATACAAAAATATACAATACACAAAATACAAGAAAAAAAAAGGGCTGAAAATTGTAACAGATGGCCCAAGATTAGAAAACCCTAAGCCCAAAAACAAATCCACCGACCTAGGCCCAAATCATCCATCCGGTCCAACTCTATAAAAGGCAAAACGATGCAGTTTCATCGTGCGTAATCGGAATCGTTCATTTAAACAATCTAACGGCTGAGAGTAAAGCTTCAATTGAGGCATACGGTGTCGTTTATGTGCTCGATGATCGTGACCGTTGATTGGCTTTGATCCAACGGTTGAAACAACTTGAAATATTTCTAATATAAATATAATTCTAACCCCAATGCAACTATACCCAAGTCCATGTACCATCAGTCCCCCTAAGCCGCCTAGCCGCCTCCCTGCTCCTCTCATCATTCCCGCCGGAACCCTACCGGCGGGAGGTGCAAATTAAGCCAACCCCTCCACCTTTCACACCCTAGAACCACCGTGATATCCTCGTTTCACCCCTCTGTTTCTTTTCCCTCGAATCTATCGGGTTTTTCTCGAATCTTGAAAACAAGTTCGCCAGAAATCCAAATCCTTTGAACTCAGAACCATACCGGACCACCCTTTTTAAGATCCTCAAGGGTCTCAATCCCTGGAAATCACCAGAAAGACTCTCGAACGTGCAAGAAATGCTGGACAGTTGGTATAAATGGACTCTTGGTCAACTAGAATTATTTTAGAAGAAGAAAAGCTAAGTTTCTTTTTTATTTTGATTACATTTTGATTTTTGCATGTCCTCTGATTTTGTTATTCACCTTTATTCAGATTTAGTGTCCGTCTACTGTTTTGTTTCTAGTTTTCTCTTCATCCTTGTTTAATTAGGAATTATATGATTTATCGGTTTCTTAATTAGGTTTTCAATTAGTTATGCTAGCAAATTCTTATATTTTGTCTGTTCGTTGATTCATTAATAGATTTCATCCTGATTTTAATTAGTCTGTGTTAATAGACTTCATCCTGATTTTAATTAGTTAGCTCGTTAATGGATTTTGTTAGTTAGTATTAATTGTTAGATTAATTTTGTTTGTCAATTTGTTTTAATAAAGTGTTGATTCTGTTAAAAATTAGTGAATTAAAATTGGTAAATCTTAGGAATTGGTTATAGCTGTTACGGCAATAGGATGAAGATTAGGTTAAAGTAATTCTGGGTATAACGTGAGGGTAATACGGGAATATTAAAATGGGTTGTTGGTAATTCAGTCAAATAAATAGGGGTATTATGGGAATTAAAAAGGGTAGAATTAGTGAAAATTAAAAGGAAGTGAGGGTAGATTAGGAATTAAAAGGGGTAGGAATAATATAGAAGCACCTAGAATATTCAAGAATGGGTTGCAATGCAAGTCTTAACAAAATAAGTGCGGTAATTTGTAAGATAAGTCAAAATAAGAGGTAAAAATAGAAATACCATAAGGACAAATATGTAAAAAGAAATTTGAAATTCCCTCCCATTTTTCTGCTTATAAATAGGAAACAATTCTCCTAAACCAAGTAGATTTTTTCGGAATCCTAGAAACATTTTGAATCCTACAAGCTTAGAACCCTAGAAAAATTCCAAAAGAAAACAACTGCTAAGTTCCAGATCTGAAATTAACACTTTCAGATTATTTTTCTTCTCTTTAACACTTTGAATTCATATCGAAAAAGACAAAAACAATCAAATAAGTATATGTTCCATTGGTTTCAGATCCAGATTTGGAATCAATGAATCAGTAAAATAAATCTAAGTAGATTTTGGAGCTCATTCATCTCTTTTAGCTAATTTCGCAATGTTTTTGAGGGCTGATTTCTCTGTTTGAGTTCTGGAAATTTCTAAGGTCAATTAGAGTGATTTTAGGACAATTTTGAACTAGGTTTAAGTCAATTTTGTTCAAATTGAATATTGAAATGGTTATGTGCTAAAAATATTCTTCGGAGAAGCTTGATTTTCATTTCGAAAAATACTCCTGGCATTGCTGTATCCTGCTATGCTCGACTGACCACAAATTGTTTCGATCTGTTCATTTCCAGGTACACACTCAAGTTGCTTTGGTGTAATCTCTTTGATGAAATAAGATCAATTGCATTTTGCTGTTTGTTGAAGTTTACTATTATAGTTAGCTTATTTTTCATGTTGTAGCTTAAGATTTGGCTCGATTTATCATTTTGTTTCTGTTTAGCTTCTATTGAAATCTGAATTGTATTAAATTAGGACTGTTTTAAGTTCTTCCTGATTTGGACTGATGTGGAAAATTATATATGGATGTACTTTTAAATTGATAATTACCTCTAGGATTTAGGTAGTTTAGATCTATTTTATTTGTGATTTGATCCTTGAAAATTAAAGGAATAGTGAACATGAAGTAATTTCGATTATGAAGTTCATAATTTCGATTAAAACAGTCTAAGGGTTTTAAACTAAGCAGGTCTAAGACAGAATATCTAGAGTGCAAGTTTAGCGCCGAGTCGAGCGAAGTAGGCTGGGACGTGAAGCTGGGATCTCAGGTCATAGCCAAGAGGGACAGTTTCAGATATCTTGGATCAGTGATTCAAGGGGACGGAGAGATTGACGGGGATGTCACTCACCGTATAGGGGCGGGGTGGTTGAAGTGGAGGCTCGCATCAGGAGTCTTGTGTGACAAGAAAGTTCCACAGAAACTCAAGGGGAAGTTTTATAGAGCGGTGGTTAGACCTGCCATGTTGTATGGGGTGGAGTGCTGGCCTGTGAAGAACTCTCATGTCCAGAGAATGAGAGTTGCGGAGATGAGGATGCTCGGGTGGATGTGCGGGCTCACCAGATTAGATAAGATTAAGAATGAAGTTATTCGGGAGAAGGTGGGGGTGGCCCCAGTGGATGAGAAGATGCGAGAAGCGAGACTCGGGTGGTTTGGGCATGTGCGGAGGAGAAGCCCTGATGCACCGGTGAGGAGTTGTGAGCGACTGGCGGTGGTTGGCGCGAGTCGGGGCAGAGGGAGGCCTAAGAGGTATTGGGGCGAGGTGATTAGGCAGGATATGGCTAGAATGGGGATTTCCGAGGACATGACCCTTGATAGGAAAGTTTGGAGGTCTAGTATTAGGGTTGTAGGGTAGGGTCTTCTAGAATTCTTAGTACTTCTGTTAGGGGCTGAGTGGGGTTTGGTAGCGATCTCTATAGTTAATTAATGTATTGTGTTGTGCCTTTTATGGTAGTAACCGATTGGTATTATTACATGTCATTCTACTTTTGGTTTTATGTTTAGATAATTATTTATTTGATTTATCCCGGATTTACTAACATTGTTTTATTTTGTTTTGTTTGTTGATTTTCTCTCTCTTTTTCTGAGCCGAGGGTCGGCCGGAAACAGCCTCTCTACCCTTTCGGGTAGGGGTAAGGCCTGTGTACGTATTACCCTCCCGAGACCCCACTTTGTGGGAACATACTGGGTAGTTGTTGTTGTTGTTGTTGTTGAAGTTCATAATATGATCAAGTGTTATGGCAATTTATCAATAGCAAAGTCATTGGTTTTATCCCGAACATTAGTCTTTTCCTTAATGCCCAGATTTAATCATTAGTTAAGTAGTAAATAATCGAGATCTTAAATTTGAATCTGATTGATCAATGTCTCATTACTTTGAATAAGGAATGTTGTTTTTATTGCTTTGTTGTAGAATGTTATAAAGTTGAAAATTCACATTGATTTTTATGACAAATTTCCATCTAGCAATTAAATTGGTTAATTTTCTGTTTTTTTTTTCTGGAATGTTTCGGGCCTCTGTGCCTTGAAGACGGCTTTTATTGGGCCAGTTTTAAGAGCTTAATAGATTGGAAGTTTCCCTAAGGCAGTATTTTGGTTCAATAGCAATACTTATTTGGATGCTTGTAACGATGCATTCTCGTGTTAATTAAAACAATTAAATAAGATTTTTCCTTACTATTAGAAATAAAATATATAAATAATAACGCATCGCCATGCTAAGATTGACCTCTAAATAAAAATGAGATGAGACTCGCCGCATTAAATACACAATTGCGGGGCTCTCAAATAAATTGTTATGAAACTCTTAGATTTGGAATGATCGTTTAGCAAACTTCACGGACTTTTCCAAAGTTAACAAGACGTAGAAATTTTTTGTGCTATTTATTATATACATTCTCAAGTACGGATGCATATTTATGTGACCCAAATTCTACTCTCAACAAAATCAAAATGTATTTGAAACCACAGGCGTACTGGTACGGTGTAGTCCGAAATACATTTTCACGACGTTGCAATTCTTGAAAAATTAAATAATAAAGTGGAATATTAATAACTGCACATAAAATGGAACAACAACAACAACAACAACCCAGTATAATCCCACTCAGTGGGGTCTGGGGAGGGTAGTGTGTACGCAGACCTTACCCCTACCCTAAGGTAGAGAGGCTGTTTCCAAATAGACCCCCAGCATCCTTCCCTCCAAGAACTACCCACCTTGCTCTTGGGAGACTCGAACTCACAACCTCTCGGTTGGAAGTGGGGGTTGCTTACCATCAGAGCAACCCCTCTTGTCTTAAAATGGAACATATATAGAAATCAGATAAAAACAAGTACAACAGTTGAGCGACCGTGCCAGAACCACAGAATTCGGGAGTGCCTAATACCTTCTCCCGGGTTAACAAAATTCCTTATCCGGATTTTTGATTCGCAGACTGTAACAGAGTCAAACTTCCCTCGAATTGGGATTAAACCGGTGACTTGAGACCATTATATTCTCAAGTGGCGACTCTGAAAAACTTAAATAACTAATCTCGTTTCGATTGTCCTTAAATTGGAAAAAACTTCTCTACACCCTCGTGGGTAAAGAAGTATATAAAAAGGAGGTGTGACAGCTCTGACGACTCTGCTAGGGATAAGAAACCCAGAACTTCGGTTCAGGGTTTAAGAATTCGAGCCCAGTTAAATTGTTGTTTTTGTTTATATCTGATTTCCCTATATATTTTTTATTAATGTGCTATATGTTTACTGCTTTGATATTACGTGAGCTGTATATAAAAATTGTGCTCTTCTTACCTCTGGTGATATGCTTACTGGTTGAGACTCCCATTTCTGTTAGTGTCACAAAAAATAAGAAAAGAGGCCGAACAAGTTACTAAGCCGGACGATCCCGCGGGTCCCTGGTACGTAGCCCCCTCCTCAGCTCGAGTTGTCTGCTCGGATGCACAGTCTAAAATCAATAAAAATCAGGATATTGAGCCTAGAATTAGAACGATTATTTGCATCATATCTGACTTAGGGGACTCAACACAGAGGTTGGGTCCATCTAGGATAGGTGACCTGAATATGAAAAGACCAGCATGATTATATGTTGCATTTATTTGTCTTGGGCCATTATGCTGACCGGCTAAATAATTGAGGGAAAAAATAGAAAAATAGCAATTTTATAAGAAACCGATGTCTAAATACTGACAAAACTTTGTCGAAATTTTGAGGAAAATATCAAAAAGTAGTTGGAATAGTTCAATTTTGTTAAAATAAAAAATAGTTAGTCTAAAAATAATTTAACCAAACTACGCTAGTTTGATTCTCACCGGATGTGAGATACGTAAGCAACCCTCATCGGGTCCAACTACACCTTTTGCAAACATAGCCAAAAAATATCAAAACTCTTGATTTTTCTATAAATAAGTCGGGTGATGCTATTCTTGTTTAAAATAAGCCGAATGTCCCTCAAAAGGACGTCGGAAGGCTATTTTGCAAGAATATCCACTTTGAGTCATTTGCGGGTATAGCCTTGAAATATCTATTGTGAAAATATCGAAAGGCCGTATCCACAAAATCAAGTTTGAGTCATCTATCAACTTTACAAAAAATAACCATTTTGTCAAATAAGCCGTTGCATGGTATGTTTGGCTAAAATAAGCACAATTGGCATTAAAACTTCCTCAGCCTTGTGTTGGCCTGTGGTGATGCTGAATGATGCCCCATGGGCCCCAAGATGAGAGATTTTAATTTAGATTTAATCATCAAATTTGTAGTTTCTTAAACAAAATTTTGCAAAAAAATATCCATTTTATCAAAATAAGACATTACATGGCCAATTTTGTAAAAATAGTCACAATTGACATTAAAAACTTCTCATTGGTTTGTGGCGATGCCGAACGACGCCCCATGAGCCCCAGGATGAGAAAATTTTCAAATTTATTTTCTTAAATAAAATTTTTCAAAAATAGCCACTTTGCCGAAATAACCCATAAGATGGCCAATCTTGTAAAAATAGTCATAATTGACATTAAAATATTCTTAGTCTTGTGAAAATCTGTGGCACAACATGTGAAAGTTTTTCATCAAAGTTTATAGTTGGAGTCGGCCTTTATAATCTTTCTTCGAAGAAAACAAATTTAAAAATTAAAATAAACATCTCTTTATTTGGATGCTTGTAACGATACATTCTTGTGTTAATTAAAACAATTAAATAAGATTTTTCCTTATTATTAGAAATAAAATATATAAATAATAAAGCATAGCCATTCTAAGATTGACCTCTAAATAAAAATGAGATGAGCCTCGCCGTATTAAATACACAATTGCAGGGCCCTCAAATAAATTGTTATGAAAATCTTAGATTTGGAAGGACCGTTTAGCAAACTTCACGGACTTTCCCAAAGTTAACAAGACGTACAAAATTTTGGTGCGATTTATAATATACATTCTCAAGTACGGGTGCACATTTATGTGACCCAAATCCTACTCTCAACGAAGTTGAATTGCATCTGAAACCATAGGCGTACTGGTACGGTGTGGTCCGAAATACATTTTCACGACATTGCAATTCTTGTAAAATTAAATAATAAAGCAAAATATTAATAAATTCACATAAAATGGAACATATAAAGAAATCAGATAAAAACAAATACAACAGTTGAGCGACCATGCTAGAACCACAGAATTCGGGAGTGCCTAAAACCTTCTCCCGGGTTAACAGAATTCTTTATCCAGATTTTTGATTCGCAGAATGTAACAGAGTCAAACTTTCTTCGGTTCGGGATTAAATCGGTAACTTTAGAAACCATTTGTCACGACCCGGATTTCCCACCATTGCGAGTCATGATGGCGCCTACTAGTGGAAGCTAGGCAAGCCAATTATTACTTACATTTTTCATTAGTTACCAAACTCCTCTTAAGACTTTAAATTAAAAACATATAATTACAGCGGAATAATTAAACTTAGCGGAAGACATAGTCAATTTTATCAAATATGATACAGAAACCCAAACATGATACACTACCCAAGACTGGTGTCACAATACTCACGAACTTCTAAGAATAATACATACAATTGTTTGAAAGAAATATAAGTTGTTTATCTCGAATACATGAGATAACATAATGAAATACATAGATATAAGAGACAACGGGTCCTGCGGACGCCTGCAAGGCTACCTCGTAGTCTCAGTAGTCGGAATATCCACAATCGCTACTGCCGCTGCTGCTGTCCGTAACCTGTATCTGCGCAAAAAGAGCGCCGAGTGTAGTATCAGCACAACCGACCCCATGTGCTGGTAAGTGCCTGGCCTATCCCAGCGAAATAGTGACGAGACTAAGGCCAGTCACCCACATAAACCTGTACAGTTGAAATATATACATATACAAACGTTTATAAAGAAAGACTCTGCTCTGAAATAACAATCAATAACTCATAATATCCAGAGTAATCTAGTCAACAGAATAAATCTTACTTTCATGTCTCAATTCATTTTTCATTTCATATCTTGTGGTAGGCATACCACCCGCTCCCAAATGTAACAATAAGTTATACCTTGTGGTAGGCGTACCACCCGCTCCCAATTATATCAATAAATTATACCTTGTGGTAGGCGTACCACCCGCTCCCAATTATATCAATAAATTATACCTTGTGGTAGGCGTACCACCCGCTCCCAAATATATCAATAAAATTGTATCTTGTGGTAGGCGTACCACCCGCTCCCAAATATATCAATAGGCTACCGACAACTATGTCCAATGCCAAGATTTAAATCACTTTGTGGTCGGCATGCCACACGATCCCATTTCTTATCATATAAGTGGTCGGCGCGCCACACAATCCCAATTCATAAATATATATATTACCGGCATTTAACCAATAATCTCTGCATCAACAATATTTATAATTACCGGTTATGAACCAATAATCGATAATAATTCAACAATTTATCTCTATTACCGGCGTGACACCAATAACTCTTAATCAACAATTCATACATAACTAAATTCCTATTTCTTCAAGCTAGGATAGAACAAACACTTACATCGAAAGTTTACAAACGATTCAATCCGTTGCAATGCCTTTTCCTTACGAATTTGGATCCAATCCAATCGTATATATACACAATTGATTTAATATCATCAATTCTACTTAACAAACTAGTTCATTTAGCTAAATATGATTTTTACAACATTCTGCCCGGAATAGTAAAAATCGACCCCGGGCCCATATAATCGAAACTCAAGTTTCGAACCAAAATAAGTTCACCCAATCATCCATGAGTTCAAATATACAATTTGTTCTTAAGTTCGACTCCAAAACGAGGTCTAGATCGCAAATTCTTTGAAAACCCTTACTATACTCAATTTTCAATTTTTCTACCCATTTACACCTATTTAGGCTTAGGAATTCAAATAATATTGATGGAAAATGAAGAAAACGAGTTAAGAATCACTTACCCAAGAAGTTTGATGAAGAATCGCTCAAAAATCGCCCAAGGAGCTGTGGAGAAAAGAGTTGAACAGAAATGAGATTTTTGTCCGGTTTCTGTTCTGTTTTGGGATTAAATTCACTGGGCATAAATTTGTTCTATGCGATCGCGGAGCTACTGATGCGATCGCATAGAGTAAGGTCATTTGTACTCTACGATCGCATTGAAGAAGCTGCGATCACATAGAATGGGCAGGCTACCTTATGCGATCGTAGGACACACTGTGTGATCGCATAGAGGAGAAATAAGGGGCTGGCCTTTTACACAATGCGATCGCATTACATGGTATGCGATCGCGTAAAGGAAAAATAGCAAGCTATGCGATCGCATGAACAATAATGCGATCGCATTGAAGGATTTTCCGTACTCCTAAACTTTGCTCTACGCGATCGCAGCTACACCTATGCGATCGCATAGAAGAAAATCTCTGTGCAAAAATTGCAGAATTTCTGCTGCATTTCCAAGTCCAAAACCATCCCGTTACCTATCCGAAACTCACCCGAGCCCTCGGGGATTCAAACCAAATATGTACACTGACTCAAAAACATCATACAAACTTGCTCGCGCGATCAAATCGCCAAAATAACATCAAAATCAAGGAATTGAGCCTTAAAACTCAAGAATTCTTTCAAATTTCATAATTCCAAACTTTCCAATTTAAGGCCGAAACACGTCAAACGACATCCGTTTTCAACCAAACTTTACAGGAAGCGCTTAACCAATATAAATGACTTGTACCGGGCTTCGGAACCAAAATACAAGCCCGATACCAGTACTTTTTAATAAAAATTCAGTTTCATTTTCCTTAAATATTTTCAGAAAACAATTTAACAGAAAAATTCTTTTACCGGGGTTCTAGACCTCGGATTTCAATTCCGGGCATACGCCCAAGTTCCATATTTTTCTACGGATTTTCTGAGACCGTCAAATCACGAGTCCGGGTCCGTTTACCAAAAATGTTGACCAAAGTCAACCATATCAATATTAATATCAAAATTCTTCAAATTTTTCACATATTTCACATATTTCAAGATAAAAATTTTCCAGCTTCGCGCCCGAACTGTGCATGCAAATCGAGGCAACTATAAATGAGGTTTTCAAGACCTCAGAAGCTCGAAATGATTAATAAAACAAGTGATGACCTTTTGGGTCGTCACATTCTCCACCTCTAAAACAATTGTTCGTCCTCGAATGGACAAAAGAAAGAAGTACCTGAGTCAAGGAATAGATGAGGATATCGGCTCCGCATGTCAGACTCGGAATCCCAGGTCGATGCCTCAGGAGGCCGACCCCTCCACTGAACTCGCACAGAAGGAAAACTCTTCGACCTCAACTGTCGAACCTGCCGATCTAGGATAGCTACCGGCTCTTCCTCATAGGACACATCTTTGTCCAATTGGACAGTGCTGAAATCTAACACGTGCGACGGATCGCCGTGATGTTTTCGAAGCATGGACACATGAAACACTGGATGTACAGCTGATAAGCTAGGTGGCAAGGCAAGTTTATATGCCACCTCTCCAACACGATCAAGAATCTCGAATGGTCCAATAAACCTAGGGCTAAGTTTGCCCTTCTTTCCAAATCTCATCACGCCCTTCATAGGCGATACTCGGAGCAATACTCTCTCCCCTACCATGAAAGCTATATCTCTAACCTTGCGATCTGCATAGCTCTTTTGCCTGGACTGAGCTGTGCGAAGCCTTTCTTGAATAATCTTGACTTTATCTAAGGCCTCCTGAACTAAATCCGTGCCCAATAACCGAGCTTCTCCCGGTTCAAACCATCCAACCGGAGAACGACACCGCCTACCATACAATGCTTCATAAGGAGTCATCTGGATGCTCGATTGATAACTATTATTATAAGAAAACTCTTCCAAAGGCAGGAATTGATCCCACGAACCTCCAAAATCAATAACACACGCCCGTAGCATATCTTCTAGTATCTGAATAGTCCTCTCGGACTGACCATCCGTCTGGGGATGAAAGGCTGGACTTAGCTGAACTTGCGTGCCCAACTCTCGCTGAACCGCATTCCAGAAATGTGAGGTAAACTGTGCACCTCGGTCTGAAATAATAGAGATTGGCATGCCATGAAGGCGAACGATCTCCCTGATATAAATCCCAGCTAACCTCTCGGATGAATAGGTAGTGGCAATAGGAACAAAATGAGCTGACTTGGTTAACCTATCAACAATCAGCCAAACAACATCAAACTTCTTCCGAGTCTTCGGAAGTCCAGAAACGAAATCCATCGTGATTCGCTCCCACTTCCATTCAGGAAGTTCAATTCTCTGAAATAAACCGCCAGGTCTCTGATGTTCATACTTAACCTGTTGACAATTAAGGCACCGTGCCACATATGCCACAATATCCTTTTTCATTCTGCGCCACCAATAATGTTGACGCAAATCTCGATACATTTTCGCTGCGCCTGGATGAATAGAATACCGCGAACTGTGAGCTTCTTCTAGAATCAATTCTCTAAGCCCATCAACATTTGGCACACAAATGCGCCCTTGCATCCTTAGGATCCCATCAGCATCTAAGGTGACTTGTTTAGCACCTCCTCACTGAACCGTATCTCTAAGGTCACATAAATAAGAATCATAATATTGTTGATCGCGGATACGCTCCAATAATGAAGAGCGAGTGATCGTGCAAGCTAGTACTCGACTAGGCTCAGAAATATCCAACCTCACAAATCGGTTAGCCAAGGACTGAACATCCAAAGCAAGTGGTCTCTGATTGACTGGAATATAAGCAAGACTGCCCATACTGGCTGACTTCCTTCTCAAAGCGTCGGCCACCACGTTTGCTTTTCCCGGATGATATAAAATGGTGACATCACAATCGTTTAGTAATTCTAGCCACCTTCTTTGCCTCAAATTCAACTCTTTCTGCTTAAACAAATACTGAAGACTCTTATGATCGGTGTATACTTCACATGCTACACCATACAAATAATGCCTCCGGATCTTCAATGCGTGAATAATCGCCGCCAATTCTAGATCATGCACTGGATAGTTCTTCTCATGAATCTTCAACTGCCTCGAAGCATAGGCAATAACCTTGCCATCCTGCATTAACACCGCACCAAGCCCAATACGGGAAGCATCACAATAAACAGTATAAGGTCCCGTACCTGTGGGTAAAACCAATACCGGTGTTGTGGTCAAGGCTGTCTTGAGCTTTTGAAAGCTCGCCTCACATTCATCGAACCATTTAAATTGAACACCTTTCTGGGTCAATCTTGTCAGTGGGGTTGCAATAAATGAAAATCCCTCTACGAATTGACGATAATAACCCGCTAATCCCAAGAAACTCCGAATATCTGTGGCTGATGTCGGCCTAGGCCAGTTCTTGACTGCCTCAATCTTCTTCAGATCAACCTGAATACCTGATGCCGTCACAATATAACCCAGGAATGCAACTGAACTTAGCCAAAATTCACACTTTGAAAATTTTGCATATAGTTGGCTATCTCTCAGAGTCTGCAAGGCCACTCTAAGATGTTGCGCATGCTCATCCAGATTGCGGGAATATATTAATATGTCATCAATGAAGACTATTACAAACAAGTCTAAATAAGGCCGGAACACCCGATTCATCAATTCCATAAAAGCTACTAGAGCATTTGTCCACCCAAAAGACATGACCAAAAATTCATAATTTCTATACCGAGTGCGAAACGCTGTCTTAGGGACATCAGATGCCCTAATCTTCAGCTGATGATATCCAGATCTCAAATCTATCTTTGAAAATACCTTGGCACCCTGAAGCTGGTCAAATAAATCATAAATTCGCGGAAGTGGATATTTATTTTTGATAGTCACCTTGTTTAACTGTCGATAGTCAATGCACATTCTCATCGAACCATCTTTCTTCTTTACAAATAATACTAGTGCACCCCACGGCAAAACACTGGGTCTAATGAAACCCTTTTCAAGTAAATCCTGCAACTGCTCCTTCAATTCTTTTAACTCTGGCGGAGCCATACGATATGGGGGAATGGAAATGGGCTGAGTGCCCGGAGCCAAGTCAATGCAAAAATCAATGTCCCTATCGGGCGGCATACCTGGCAAGTCTGAAGGAAATACTTCCGGAAATTCGTGAACCACAGGCACAGAGTCAATAGAAGGAACCTCAGCACTGGAATCACGGACATAGGCCAAATAAGCCAAACATCCCTTCCCAACCATACGTTGAGCCTTAACATAAGAAATAACATTGCGACTAGTATGACCTGAAATTCCTTTGCACTCTATACGAGGCAAATTCGGCAGAGCTAAAGTCACAGTCTTGGCATGGCAATCTAAAATAGCATGATATGGAGATAGCTAGTTCATGCCTAATATAATATCAAACTCCACCATATTTAGGAGCAATAAATCAGCACGGGTCTCGAGACCCTCAATTACTATAATACATGACCGATGAACTCGATCAACCATAATAGAATCGCCTACCGGTGTAGACACATGAACAAGAACACTCAGTGGATCACTAGGCTGAATCAAGTACGGTGCAAAATAGGAAGACACGTATGAATATGTAGACCCAGGGTCAAATAATGCTGATGCCTTTCTATCACAAACCAAAATATTACTTGTAATGATGGCATCAGAAGACTCAGCCTCTGGTCTGGCGGGAAGTGCATAACATCGGGGTTGTGCCCCACCACCCTGAGCAGTATCTCTAGGACGATCAGCTGCTGGCTGGTCTCTACCTCTATCGGTCTGAGCTCCACCTCTATGACCTCTACCTCCACCTCTATGTCCTCTACCTCTGCCTCTAGCTGGCTGGGCAGGCTGTGGGGGAACTGGGGCCTGAATCATGGCACGAGAACCCTGCGGCTGAGATCTGTCAGAAGCTCGAGGGCAATACTTTGCAATGTGCCCAAGATCACCGCACGTAAAACAAGCCCTCAGCTGCTGAAAATAGCGAAGTGGTGGTGCACTGATAGGCTGCTGATCAGAGTAGCGTGGTTGAGAATTACGATCACCAGAAGCATCATGAGAAACCTGAAGAGCTGACTGATAAGGCCTAGGAGGATGGCCTCTATCATGAGAATCTCTACCTCCGGACGAGGTACCACTGAATCTACCCGAATTACGAGATCTTTTATCTGATCCATGTCTTGCTCCCTGTGACAGAGCCATCTCGATCCGGCCGGCTGCATTAGCCGCCTCCTAAAAAGTGATTTCAGTTCCTGCCCGCAAGGCCATCTTTAGTTGAATTGGCTGATTCAAGCCATCAATAAACCTTCTCACCCTTTCCTGATCTGTGGGAAGTATAATAATAGCATGACGAGCCAGATCCATGAACCTAGTCTCGTACTGTGTGACAGACATAGAACCCTGATGAAGACGCTCAAATTGCTGCGCAGAGCCTCCCACTGAGTTGCTGGAAGGAACTTTTCCAAGAACAATTCTGCAAATTGCCCCCAAGTCAAGGATGATGATCCCGCTGGCCTGGATAGACAATAATCCCTCCACCAAGTCTTGGCAGAACCGGATAATCGAAAAGTAGCAAAGTCCACACCATTAGTCTCCACAATGGCCATAGTACGGAGAACCTCATGGCAGCTATATAGGAATTCCTGTGGATCCTCCGAAGGAGTGCCACCGAATGTGGTAGTGAACGACTTAGTAAACCTGTCCAATCTCCATAACGCATCGGCGGACATAGCCGCACCATCATTAGACGGAATCACGATAACAGGCTGAACTGCCTCAGCCGGCTGAATCATAGGAACCCGAGCCCGGGGAATTTCCGGCTCGGAGTGCGCGTAGCGAGAGTCCGATTACCTCCTCCAGCTCGAGAAGTGGGCTGGTGCTACCGGTAATAAACCTGCTCTGGTGATATTGTCCATAAAACCTGCTATCCGGACCAAAGCATCCTGAAGATCCGGTGAAAACATAACTCCTCCTGGGACCTGAGCTGGGCCTACTGGAGCTGCTGGGACTGGAACCTCCTCCTCGATATGAGCCTGAGGTTCTGCCACTTGTGCTGCTGCTCGGGGCTGAGCTCTGCCCCTACCTTGGCCTCTAGGACGACCTCGACCTCGGCCTCTACCCCTAGCGGGAGCTGTCACTACTGGGACATCGGGCTGCTGGTCAGTAGATGAGGATGCACGTGTTCTTACCATCTGCGGAAGAACAGAGTAGAAGTTCAATTAACATTTGAAAGATCAAGTCGCACGACCGGAAAGAATAAAGGGAAAATTTTCCTAACTCTGTAGCCTCTGGAGGATAAATACAGACGTCTCCGTACCGATCCTTCAGACTCTACTAAGGTTGTTCATGAGTTGTGAGACCTATGCAACCTAGGGCTCTGATACCAACTTGTCACGACCCGAATTTCCCACCATCGCGAGTCATGATGGCGCCTACTAGTGGAAGCTAGGCAAGCCAACTTTTACTTACATTTTTCATTAGTTACCAAACTCCTCTTAAGACTTTAAATTAGAAACATATAATTACAGCAGAATAATTAAACTTAGCGGAAGACTTAGTCAATTTTATCAAATATGATACAGAAACCCAAACATGATACACTACCCAAGACTGTTGTCACAATACTCACGAACTTCTAAGAATAATACACACAATTGTCTGAAAGAAATATAAGTTGTGTATCTTGAATACATGAGATAACGGAATGAAATACATAGATAGAAGAGACAACGGGTCATGCGGATGCCTGCAAGGCTACCTCATAGTCTCAGTAGTCGAAAAATCCACAAGTCGCTACCGCCGCTGCTGCTGTCCGTAACCTGTATCCGCGCAAAAAGAGCGCAGAGTGTAGTATCAGCACAACCGACCCCATGTGCTGGTAAGTGCCTGGCCTATCCCAGCGAAATAGTGACGAGACTAAGGCCAGTCACCCACATAAACCTGTACAATTGAAATATATACATATACAAACGTTTATAAAGAAAGACTCTGCTCTGAAATAACTGTCAATAACTCATAATATCCAGAGTAATCTAGTCAACAGGAATAAATCTTACTTTCATGTCTCAATTCATTTTTCATTTCATATCTTGTGGTAGGCGTACCACCCGCTCCCAAATGTAATAATAAGTTATACCTTGTGTTAGGCGTACCACCCGCTCCCAATTATATCAATAAATTATACCTTGTGGTAGGCGTACCACCGGCTCCCAAATATATCAATAAATTATATCTTGTGGTAGGCGTACCACCCGCTCCCAAATATATCAATAGGCTACCGGCAACTATGGCCAATGCCAAGATTTAAATCACTTTGTGGTCGGCGTTCCACACGATCCCATTCTTATCATATAAGTGGTCGGCGCGCCACACGATCCCAGTTCATAAATATATATATTACCGGCATTTAACCAATAATCTCTGCATCAACAATATTTATAATTAACGGTTTTGAACTAATAATCGATAATAATTCAACAATTTATCTCTATTACCGGTGTGACACCAATAACTCTTAATCAACATTTCATACATAACTAAATTCCTATTTCTTCAAGCTAGGATAGAACAAACACTTACATCAAAAGTTTACGAACGATTCAATCCGTAGCAATGCCTTTTCCTTTCGAATTTAGCTCCAATCCAATCGTATCTATACATAATTGATTTAATATCATCAATTCTACTTAACAAACTAGTTCATTTAGCTAAATATGATTTTTACAACATTCTACCCAGAATAGTAAAAATCGACCCCGGGCCCGCATAATCGAAACTCAAGTTTCGAACCAAAATAAGTTCACCCAATCATCCATGAGTTCAAATATACAATTTGTTCTTAAGTTCGACTCCAAAATGAGGTCTGGATCGCAAATTCTTTGAAAACCCTTACTATACTCAATTGTCAATTTTTCTACCCATTTACACCTATTTAGGCTTAGGAATTCAAATAATATTGGTGGAAAATGAAGAAAACGAGTTAAGAATCACTTACAAAAGAAGTTTGATGAAGAAACACTCAACAATCGCCCAAGGAGCTGTGGAGAAAAGAGTTGAACAGAAATGGGATTTTTATCCCGTTTCTATTCTGTTTTGGGATTAAATTCACTAGGCATAAATTTGTTCTATGCGATCGCGGAGCTACTGATGCGATCGCATAGAGTAAGGTCATTTGTACTCTTCGATCGCATTGAAGAAGCTGTGATCGCATAGAATGGACAGGCTACCTTATGCGATCGCAGGACACACTGTGCGATCGCATAGAGGAGAAATAAGGTGCTGGCTTTTTACACAATGCGATCGCATTACATGGTATGCGATCGCGTAAAGGAAAAATGGCAAGCTATGCGATCGCAGGAACAATAATGCGGTCGTATTGAAGGATTTTCAGGACTCCTAAACTTTGCTCTACGCGATCGCAGCTACACCTATGCGATCGCATAGAAGAAAATCTCTGTGCAAAAATTGCAGAATTTCTGCTGCATTTCCAAGTCCAAAACCATCCCGTTACCTATCCGAAACTCACCCGAGCCCTCGGGGATTCAAACCAAATATGTACACTGACTCAAAAACATCATACGAACTTGCTCGCGCGATCAAATCGCCAAAATAACATTAAAATCAAGTAATTGAGCCATAAAACTCAAGAATTCTTTCAAATTTCATAATTTCAAACTTTCTAATTTAAGGCCGAAACACGTCAAACGATGTCCGTTTTCAACCAAACTTTACAGGAAGCGCTTAACCAATATATATGACTTGTACCAGCCTTCGGAACAAAAATACAAGCCCGATACCAGTACTTTTTAATAAAATTTCAGTTTCATTTTCCTTAAACATTTTCAGAAAACAATTTAACAGAAAAATTCTTTTACCGGGGTTCTAGACCTTGGATTTAAATTCTGGGCATACGCCCAAGTTCCATATTTTTCTACGGGTTTCTGAGATCGTCAAATCACGGGTCCGGGTCCGTTTACCAAAAATGTTGACCAAAGTCAACCATATCAATATTAATATCAAAATTCTTCAAATTTTTCACATATTTCAACATAAAAAATTTCCAGCTTCGCGCTCGAACTGTGTACGCAAATCGAGGCAACTATAAATGAGGTTTGCAAGACCTCAAAAGCTCAAAATGATTAATAAAACAAATGATGACCTTTTGGGTCGTCACACCATTATATTCTCAAGTGGCAACTCTGAATAACTTGAATAACTAATCACGTTTCGACTGTCCTTAAATTGGAAAAATCTCCTCTACGCCCTCGTGGGTAAAGTATTATATAAAAAGGAGGTGTGACATTCTTCGTGCCAGTGTTATTGACTTTGGAGGTTCTCTGGATCAGTTCTTGCTGTTAGCGGAGTTTGCCTACAACAATAACTACCAGTCGAGCATCCAGATGGCCCCCGATGAGGCATTATATGGTAGACAGTGTATGTCGCCAGTTGGGTGGTTTGAGTTGGGGGAGGCTCGGTTGTTGGGTACAGATTTGTTACAGGATGTGTTGGATAAGGTTAAAATTATTGAGGATAGGCTTTGTACAATTCAGTCCAGGCAAAACATTTTTGCCGACCGTAAGGTTCGAGATGTGGAATTCATGGTCGGAGAGCGAGTGTTGCTTCAGGTGTCAACCATGAATGTCATGATGAGATTTGGGAAGAAAGGCAAGCTAAGCCCCAAGCTGATCGGGCTTTTTGAGATCCTTGATCGATTGGGATAGGTGGATTATCGACTTGTGTTGCCACCAGGTTTATCAGATGTGCAACCAGTGTTTCATCTGTCCATGCTTTGAAAGTATTACGGTGATCCATCCCACATGTTACACTTCAGCACTGTCCAGTTGGACAGGGATTTGACCTATGAGGAGGAGTTCGTAGCTATTCTTGACAGGTACCTTCATCAGTTGAGACCGAGAGTTATCCTTTAGTTCGTGTTCAGTGGAGAGGTGAGCTTGTTGAAGCAACTATCTGGGAGTCTGAGTCCAATATGCAGAGCAGATACCCCCATATTTTCATTGACTCAAGTACTTTTCTATGTCCATTCGAGGACGAACGATTTTTTTAGAGGTGGAGAATGTGAAGATCCAAAGGGTCATCTTTCATTTTAGAATCCGATTCCGTGTTTCGAGGCCTTGAAAACCTCATTTTATTTCTCCTCAATTTTCATGCACGGTTCGGGCGCGTATCCAGAAAGCTTTTATGTGAAAAATTTAAGAAAAGATGATTTTTCAGCTTAAAAAATGATTTTAGTTGACAAAGTCAATGGTTTAGGTAAACAAACCCGAACCCGTATTCCGACGATCCTGGAGGATCCGTAGTAAAATATGGGACTGGAATTGGATTCTGAGGTCCGTATCCCGAGTAATGAATTTTTGAAGAAAATTATTAACTGAAAAATATGATGGTTTTTAAAAATTTATGATGTTTGATATTATTGTTATCGGGCACGTATTTTTGTTCGGGAGTGTAGTACAGGTCTGTTATAATATTTAAACCTTATCTGAGAAATTTGGTGGAAAATGGAAGTTATTTGACATGATTCGGACCATTGTTTAGGAAAATAGGAATTTTGAAACTATCTTTAAAAGTTCATGAGTTTTGATGTTGAATTCATAGTTCTAGATATTATTTTGGTGATTTGATAGCATGAACAAGTTCGTATGATATTTTAAGACTTGTGTGCATGTTTGGTTTAGAGACCCAAGGGCTCGGGGTGAGTTTTGGGTAGACTATAGAGTGTTTTGAGCCTTAAGGAATTGTCTGGTATGTTGCAAATCTGTAGACTTCGCATTTGCGAAGTCTAGCTAGCAAATACGAGCATCGCATTTGTGAAGTTACTTCGCATTTGCCATCAATGGGCTGGGAGGGGACCTTCGCAATTGCGAAGCTCAATGTCGCAATTGCGACTGAAATAGAGCCGCATTTTTCGAATATTTGTTCGTATTTGCGAGGGCAGCAGGCCAGTAAAGCTTCGCATTTGTGACGCATTTATCACGTTTACAAAATGTTATCGTAAATGCAATACCTGCAATTGTTCAAACATAACTTAGACGGTATTTTTGGTTTATTATCCCATTTTTCAAAACCAAAACTTCAAGAGGCGATTTTCCTAGAGCAAGTTCTTCCCCAAATCATAGTTAAATGATTCTTGACTTACTTGTTTCAATCTATTTCAACTTTTTACAAGATTTCATCTTACATTCTAGCGTTTTTCATGGTGGGATTGGGTGTTGTTTTTGGGTAGAGCCAAGGAATTTTGAAATTTGGGAATTTGGACCTCAATTTGAGGTCGGATTCCCAAACCAATTGTATATCCGAGCTCGGGGATGAATGGGTAATTGGGTTATGATCCAAATTTTGAGTTTTGACCAAGCAGGTCCATGGTCGATTTTTGACTTTTGGGAGGAAATATTGGGAAATCTACAATTTTGCATTGGACTTGGCTTCTTTAGCGTTTATTGATGTTATAAAGTTAAATATGACTAGATACGAGTGGATTGGTGGTGGAATTGAGAGCTAAAGTGGTGGTTGAGCTCTAAATTACACGTTGGCTTGAGGTAAGTGTTTGTTCTAACCTTAACTTGAGGGATTAGGGATCCCCGATTTGTTTTCTAAGTGAAATACTAGATGTGTGGCATATAGGTGTGGTGACGAGCACCTATGCGTCGCCAATATACTTGTTTAGCCTGTTTCCTTTCCTTGTTCCCCTATATCTTTCTTTCATGCCTTAATTTCTACTTGCTCATTGATGCTTCCATGTCTAATTGTTTCATGTTAACTTTTGATTTTCCTATTGAATTGTTTATTTGCTTCGTATCTTCATTTATTTACCTTTTTGGATTATATTGGTTAATGGTGCTTCATGTACACTTAGGTTGGTCTCGCTGTATAGTTTTGGTGAAGTTTTACAGTTGTAGTGATATTCCATTGTGTTGGTTTGAGGAATAAGTGTTGTGGATGATTTAAGTTGATTTTGAAACTGTTGACTTTATCTTGTGATTGGTGCTGTTATATATATATTAGGATTGGGTGACACATCGCAACATGTGGAATAAGGTTGAATGTGATTCTCTGGTGGGAACGCATTGCACGTCGCAACAAGGAGTAAAAAGGGTGGACATGTGGGATAGGATTTCGTGTCGCAACAGGAGTAATAAGGGTGACAGATAGAGGAGTAATAAAGGTGGACTTGTGGGATCAGGTTGCACGCCGCAACAAGAAGTAATAAGGCCGAATATTGATGATGTTTTTGTTTATATGATGGGATCGGGATGCACGCCATATCAGTCGTCGTTATGTATTCATTCCTGTTGAAGTCCATTTGGTTATACCCGAATACTCGTAGAACATTTGGGTTCCGTATTTATTTAATGTAAGTTCAAGTTATATTTCGTTGTGTACTTCCTTTTTGTTTTAGTATGAACTATTGCAGGTTATATATATATATATATATATTGTGCGAACCGTCATAGCCTTGTCACTACTTCGTCGAGGTTGGACTCGGCACTTACCAGTACATGGGTCGATTGTACTAATATTGCACTATGTACCTTCTATGCAGATTTCAGAGCTAGTGGTTGATCGAGAGGTTGGCTTTTATCACTTCATTTAGGAGACCCAAGTTAGTCATGCAGGCGTCCGCAGGCCCTGGCGTGCCCTTCTATCGTTACTATATTCTTTTTTACTTTTCTCCGAGACAAATATATATTTTTCTTTCAAACTAATGTTTCTAGTATGCGTAGACTGTTTGTGTGTTGTGACATGAGTTTCTAGGTGGAATTTATTTTGATTTTTGTTATTAGCATAAAGATAATATTTTAAATCGTGTTCTTTGCATCTAATTCCGCTGATTTACTCTTATGAAATTTTAATTATTAAAAGATAAATAAAAAAGGTGAAATATTTATAACATTGGCTTGCCTAGCGAGTACAATGTTAGGCGCCATCACGGTCCTGTGACGACCCGGCCCGTCGTCACGGGAATTACCACCCCGTTGTGTTGTAATTACATAATTCATGCTTTTATATAAGTGTTAGAGTCTATCGGGGGAGTTAGGAGTGAATTAAATTGGGAATGAGGCATATAGCCTTTGTGAAGGAAACTTGAATAAGAAAAGTCAACCCGGAGTTGACTATTTAGCTAGAGGGCTCGGAATCGGATTCTGATGATTCGGTTAGTTCCGGAAGGTGATTTGTGACTTAGGGGAGCGATCGGAATTGAATTTGGAGGCCCGGTGTAGAAATAGGCTTGAATTGGCTAAGGTTGAATTTTGGCGAAATCCGAACGGTAGGTGAGATTTTGATCCGGGAGTCGGAATGGAATTCCGACAGTTGTAGTAGCTCCGTTAGGTGATTTTGGATGTGCCTGCAAAATTTCAGGTCATTCGGACGTCGTTTGGTCGGGTTTTTCATCAAATGTGTAATTCGGAAAGTTTTAAGAAACTTAGGCTTGAATCCGTGTGTAATTGGTGATTTTGATGTTTAGGATGGTGTTTTTATGATTGGAACAAGTTCGTATCGTGTTTTGGGGTATGTTGGTGGTTTTCGTTGGGGTCCCGGGGCCTCGGGGTGAATCCGGACCATCATCCGGCACTTTGGAACAAGGAATGGTCTGCTGTAAATTGCAGACCACTGGGCACCAGTTAAGCCTTCGCGTTCGCGAGGGCTAGGCCCGCGTTCGCGTAGGCTGAGGGAAAATGGTCATCGCGTTCGCGAGGTAACATGCCGCGTTCGCGAAGGAGAAGGTTGGAACGCATCGCGTTCGCGTGGGTGAAGGACGCGGACGCGTAAGAGGAAAAGACGAAGCATCGCGTTCGCGTGGTATGGGACGCGAACGCGTAGAGGAAAAATCCGGGCTAGGAAGATTGGTCTTCGCGAACGCGTGACTTTACGTCGCGTTCGCGATGAAGGAACGGAGCAAGGCATCGCGTTCGCGTGGAGACCATCGCGAACGCGTAGGGTAAAATCGTCTGGCAGTGAATTAAAATCACAGAACAGAGGGCTCTCGGGTTCATTAACCCAAAACGCCATTTTTGAGTTCTAGGGAGAGAAACTCACGGGAATTGCTGGTAATTCATCGGGGATTCGTTGGAGGTAAGTTTTGTGGCTTAATTACATCATTTTAACATGAAATCCTTGGTTAAATCCCTATAAATGGAAGATTTAAGGTGGGTTTGAGCCCTAGGCCTAAATTAAAGAAAAACACTGATTTGAGTGGGCAAATGGAGTCCGAATTTGGTAAATTTTATATGCCTAGACTCGTATCGAAATGAGGATTCCGAATATGTAAATTTTGTAATTTTTCGACAAGTGTACCAAAAGTCGGGTTTTGACAACTTGTGGGTTTTGATATAAATTGGGTTATTTCGAATGAATTTCGTGAAATTAGCGTATATTGATGCATTCTCTATGACTTTGAGCAGATTTGGCATCCGAGGAGATTGAATTGCGAGGCAAGCGCAAGGCGGATTGAAGCTTCTACCGGTTCGAGGTGAGTGGGAGTAGTAAACAATGCACTGAGGGTTTGAAACCCCGTACTAGCACTTTACAGTGCTATATTGAGATGAGACACGCGTTCTATGATGGGCGTGGTGACATTGTGATTGGGGGTTCGGACTTAGTCCTTCCCGGCTAATGGAATACTGTGTTGTACAACTGTTAATGAGGTTATAACTGTACAATTGGGCCGATAGCCATGTTTGGGGCCTTGTGCCGATCTGTAGAGCATTAGGGAACCTATAGAGCTAGGTGACCTTTATATCGTGTTGGAAATATACACTCAGCCATAGCTCTAGCCGTATAGCATAATATGAGCCTGTACTAGAGGTGTACATTGAGAGAGATTATCTAGGGTGGAATTCCCTGTTCTAGCTGAGTGGGCCTGAAAGGCCAAGTTTATACCGATTGAGATGAGATAGGGTCAAGGACCCACTACGAGATGTTATATTGGGCCTGAAAGGCCAAGTCTATATTAACTGAGACAGGGTCAAGGACCCATTGTGATATATTATATTGGGCCTGAGAGGCCAAGTGCATACTGACTGGGATAGGGTCGAGGACCCATTATGAGGTATTATGTATATAGATACCTATATTGGATCGGACTGCACGCCGCAGTAATGTACATGTAATATACATGTAATATACATGTGGGACGGATTGCACGCCGCAGTATTATTGCGCTTGGGCTGTAGGAGCCCCTTCGGAGTCTGAGTCTGCACACATTCCAGTGAGCGCTGGTATATTATGGGATCGGGCTGCACGCCGCAGCAGTATATATGTTGGATCGGACTGCACGCCGCAGTGATATATGGTGGACCTGGCTGCACGCCATAGCACCATAGCGCTTGGGCCTAGGGAGCCCCTCCGAAGTCCGTATACACCCCCAGTGAGCGCCGTCGACGTTAAATGGAGCGGGCTGCGCGCCGCAGCAGTATATGTATTGGAGCGGGCTGCACGCCGCAGCATTATACTTAATCATATCCTACTATTTACTTAGATACTTATACATTATAGACATAAGTATGCGCCTTTATATGTTGAGATGACCGTACACCGTAGGGGTACGAGCGAGGGTTTGTTCAGTGTGGAGATCTTGTGGAGATAAACGTAGATTGGAGGTTAAAGTACTACTATAGTGATGACGTACTTGTGAAGATTGCCTTAGAACTGCTAAGTGATAGCACAGGAGTTCTTACTTTCAGTTATTATTTATTATTGTTACTCACTGAGTTGAAATATACTCACCCCACTCCCCTGCACTGTTTTGGTGCAGATCCACAGGTGCCCGAGAGCAGTTGAGACATTTTAGCTGCTGATCCATATCTACTTTTGCGGAGATTACGAGGTAGCTGCCAGCGTCCGCAGAGCTTGTTTTTCTCCTTCTTTATCATCTTGTTGATTTCCTATTTGTCTAGACTTGGTTGTATTAGGATGCTATTCTGTAGAGGCTCAGTCTCGTGACACCACGACATGTTTGGGACCGTATTTTGTATGTTTTGACGTTTCGGTTATTACCTGTTATGACTAACTACTGTTTAAGTTTAATTTATTTAATAATTGGCTGGTTAAGAGGATATTATGGTCGGGCTTGCCTAGCATTGTGTTGGGCGCCATCACGACCAGGGTTTGGGTCGTGACAAGTTGGTATCAGAGCCTAGGTTAATAGGTCTCGCGAGTCATGAGCCGGTTGGTAGAGTCTCGTGGATCGGTGCGGGGACGCCTGTACTTATCCTCGGGAGGCTGCAAACCTTTTAGGAAAAGTTTCAATTCTTGGAATTCTTGTCGTGCGATTACTTTTGACTTGAACTGAACTTTGACATTCTATTCTCTCGCAGATGGCGAGAACTCGATCATCCGGACGTGGGGGACGACCACCACTACCACCTACTAGAGGCCGTGGACGCGGTCGTGGTCGAGGCGGAGTTGGGGCAGCTGAGGCAGCGCCAGCTGACCCACAGCCCCCAGTTGTAGAGGTGCCAGCAGCACCAGATCAGTCAGCTGTGCCCATTGCTATTCCGGGTCTACAGGAGACCCTGGCTCAGATACTAGCAGTCTGCACTGGCCTAGCACAGGCGGTTTCAGTTACTACTGCAGCGGCTGCATCGGGGACCGGGGGTGGTCATTAGACCCCCGCTGCACGCACTCCAGAGCCAGCAGTGCAGGGCATACAGACACCAGAGGCTCCTCCAGTTCAGCATGTGGTTCCGATTCAACCAGCAGACCAGGTTCAGGGGGACAGGTTCCCAGCTATGACGAATGATGAGCAGCGTCGTCTCGAGAGGTTCACTAGGTTATCTCCTCCAGTGTTCACAAGAGCTCCAGGTGAGGACGCCCAAGGTTTTCTAGACTAGTGTCGTCGAATGCTTCGTACGGCAGGGATCGTGGAGTCAAGTGGGGTATCTTTCACTACCTTTCAGTTTCAGGGGCCAGCCTTCGCTTGGTGGGAGGATTATGAGCGCCGCAGGCCAACAGGGGCAGCACCACTATTATGGCCAGAGTTCTCTACCATGTTCTTGCAGAAGGGGATGCCTCGATCTCAGAGGGAGGAGATGCGCAGGCAGTTTGAGAGTCTCCGTCAGGGGGATATGCCAGTGTCAGAGTATGAGATCGGGTTTACAGAGTTGTCTAGGTATGCACCATGGTTGGTTCCTTCTGACAAAGAGAGGATTGTCGCTTTGTGGACGACCTCATTTATCCCATTCGTATTCTGATGACTCGGGAGAGGGTTTTGAGTCGTACATTTGAGGATGTCGTGGATATTGCTCACGACATAGAGACAGATTGTCGCAGACAGTGGGATGAGAGGGAGGCCAAGAGGCCTTGAGGTGCAGCTAGTTCCAGTGGTACTCAGACTAGAGGCCAGAGTCAACAGAGCCGAGGTCGCTCTTTCAGATCTTCGCAGTCGGGTCGCTCCGATCGTGGCAGATGGTCTTCTAGATAGGGTTATCAGGGTTCGAACCAGAGCCAGCCATCTCTCAGTGCCATGCCAGCTCAGAGTTCTTCACAGGCCCCATCTGCTCGGTGTTCATCTCGGCCTAGTTCATCAGCTGGCCAGTCCAGCGCCAGGTGTCCTTATCAGTCTTAGTCCCCAGCACCGGGGAGTTGCTACGAGTGCGGAGAGTTTGGGCACCACCGTAGGTAGTGTCCCCATCTTGTTTCCGGATCTTATCAGCAGAGAGGGCAGCCCTCGTCATCTGGTCCTTCTACTTCAGCACCCGCCCCGCCAGCTAGGGGTGAGGGTCAGACAGCTAGGGGTCGCCCTCGAGGGGGAGGCCGATCAGGCGGTCAGGCTAGATGCTATGCTTTTCAGGGCCGATCTGAGGCTGTTGCTTCTGATGATGTCATTACAGGTATTATTTCAGTCTGCCACAGAGATGCCTCGGTATTGTTTGATCCCGGTTCTACTTATTCTTATGTGTCTACATATTTTGCTCCTCATTTGGGCACGACCCGAGGGAGTCTTGAGCTGCCAGTGCATGTATCTACCCCGGTAGGGGATACTATTGTTGTGGACCACGTATACCGGTCCTGTTTGGTCACTATTGGAGGTCCGGAGACCCGAGTAGACCTGTTGCTTCTCAGCATGATTGATTTTGATGTTATATTGGGCATGGACCGGCTATCTCCATGTCATGCTATTCTGGACTGTCATGCTAAGACAGTCACTTTGGCTATGCCGGGCATTCAAAGGATCGAGTGGCGAGGCACGACTGAGTATGTACCTAGCAGGGTAATATCTTTCCTCAAGGCCCAACGAATGGTTGGGAAGGGATGTCTCTCTTATTTAGCATTTGTGCGGGAGGTCGAGGCCCAGACTCCCAGTATTGATTCTGTTCCCATTGTGCGAGACTTTCCCGATGTGTTTCCCTCAGACCTGCCGGGCATGCCGCCGGACAGGGGATATTGATTTTGGTATCGATTTGGTGCCGGGCACTCAGCCTATTTCTATTCCTCCGTATCGTATGGCACCAGCTGAGTTGAAGGAATTGAAGGAGCAGCTCCAGGAATTCCTAGATAAGGGGTTTATTCGGCCGAGTGTGTCGCCGTGGGGTGCACCGGTCCTGTTTGTTAAGAAGAAGGACGGATCTATGAGGATGTGTATTGACTATCGGCAGCTAAACAAAGTAACAGTGAAGAATAAGTATCCTCTTCCTTGTATTGATGATTTATTTGATCACCTCCAGGGAGCTAGGGTGTTCTCGAAGATTGATCTTCGTTCAGGCTACCATCGGCTGAAGATTAGAGAGTCCGACATTATGAAGACTGCATTCAGGACCAAATATGGTCACTATGAGTTCCTTGTGATGTCTTTTGGGCTGACCAACGCCCCGGCAGCATTTATGCATCTGATGAACAGTGTATTCAGGCCGTATCTTGATTCATTTGTGATCGTATTCATTGATGACATACTTGTCTACTCTCGTAGCCAGGAGGAGCATGCTCGACACTTGAGTGTTGTGTTGCAGAGATTGAGAGAGGAGAAGTTGTATGCCAAGTTCTCCAAATGTGAGTTCTGGCTTGAGTCCGTGGCATTCTTAGGGCACGTGGTGTCCCGTGATGGTATTCAGGTAGATCCGAGGAAGGTCGAGGCAGTGCAGAGTTGGCCCAGACCGACCTCAGTTACTGAGATCCGTAGCTTTCTGGGATTGGCAGGGTATTATCGCCGATTCGTTCAGGGATTCTCTTCTATTGCTTCACCCTTGACTAGATTGACTCAGAAGGGTGTTCCTTTCTTATGGTCCGAGGAGTGCGAGGAGAGCTTTCGGAAGCTCAAGACAGCACTGACCACAGCACCAGTCTTGATTCTACCGACAGCTTCAGGTTCTTATACTGTATATTGTGATGCCTCAGGAGTGGGCATTGGTTGTGTGTTGATGCAGGGAGGGTAGGGTCATTGCTTATGCCTCTCGTCAGTTGAAGCCCCACGAGAAGAACTACCCTGTTCATGATTTGGAGCTAGCAGCCATAGTTCATGCCTTGAAGATTTGGAGGCATTACCTGTATGGTGTCTCATGTGAGGTGTTCACGGATCATCGCAGCCTTCAGCACTTATTCAGACAGAAGGACCTTAATTTGAGACAACGGAGGTGGTTGGAGTTGCTTAAGGACTATGATATCACTATTTTGTATCATCCGGGAAAGGCCAATGTGGTGGCCGATGCCTTGAGTCGGAAGGCGGTTAGCATGGGCAGCTTAGCTTTCATCCCAGGTTGGGGAGAGGCCTTTTGCTTATGATGTTCAGGCCCTAGCCAATCGGCTAGTGAGATTAGATATTTCGGAGCCGAGTCGAGTGTTGGCTTGTATTGCTTCTCGATCTTCCTTATATGATCGCATCAGAGAGCGACAGTATGATGACCCACATTTGCTTGTCCTTAAGGACAGAGTGCAGCATAATGATGTCAGGGATGTGACTATCGACAGTGATGGTGTTTTGAGGATGCAGGGCCGTATATGTGTGCCCAATGTTGATGGTTTGCGGGAGTTGATACTTGAGGAGGCACACGGTTCGCGGTACTCTATTCACCCAGGTGCCGCAAAGATGTACCAAGACTTGAGACAGCACTACTGGTGGAGGAGAATGAAGATGGATATTGTTAGGCATGTAGCTAAGTGCCTCAATTGCCAGCAGGTCAAATATGAGCATCAGAGACCGGGCGGTGTTCTTCAACGTATGGTTATTCCCGAGTGGAAATGGGAGAGGATCACCATGGATTTTGTTACTGGGCTTCCTCAGACAGCGAGGAAGTTTGATTCCGTATGGGTGATTGTTGATCGGCTGACTAAGTCCGCACATTTCATCCCAGTTAGTACTACTTACTCATCGGAGCGGTTGGCGGTGATCTTTATTCGGGAGATTGTCAGGTTGCATGGGGTCCCAGTGTCTATTATATCTGACAGAGGCACTCAGTTCACTTCTCAATTTTGGAGAGCATTCCAGCGAGAGATGGGTACGAGGGTTGAGTTGAGTACGGCATTTCACCCCCAGACAGACGGGCAGTCTGAGCGTACTATTCAGATCCTGGAGGATATGCTACGGGCGTGTGTGATTGATTTTGGTGGTTCGTGGGATGAATTCTTACCACTTGCTGAGTTTGCCTACAACAACAGCTACCAGTCGAGTATTCAGATGGCCCCGTACGAGGCATTGTATGGCAGACGGTGTAGATCTCCCGTGGGATGGTTTGAGCCTGGTGAGGTTAGATTGATAGGGACCGAGTTAGTCCAGGATGCTCTGGATAGAGCAAAGTTAATCCAGGAGAGGCTTCGTACAGCACAGTCTCGTCGGAAGAGTTATGCGGACCGTAGAGTTCGAGAGTTGTCTTTCATGGTTGGTGACGGAGTATTGTCGAAGATTTCACCTATGAAGGGTGTCATGAGGTTCGGGAGGAAAGGGAAGTTGAGTCCCGGTATATTGGCCCTTTTGAGATACTCGGGAGAGTTGGAGAGGTGGCATATGAGTTAGCCTTGCCACCCGGTTTATCCAGCGTTCATCCGGTATTCCATGTGTCTATGCTCCGAAGTACATTGGAGATCCGTCTCATGTATTAGATTTCAGCACCATTCAGGCTTGATGGTGATCTGTCCTATGATGTGGAGCCTATTGCTATTTTGGGTCGTCGGGTGAGAAAATTGAGGTCCAAGGAGATTGCATCGGTTAAGGTTCGGTGGAGAGGTCGACCCGTGGAGGAGGCTACTTGGGAGGTTGAGCAGGGAGATGCGGAGCAGATACCCTCAGCTATTTGAGACTTCGGGTATGTTTCTTGACCCGCTCGAGGACGAGCGTTTGCTTAAGAGGGGAGAATGTGACGACCCGGCCCGTCGTCACGGGAATTACCACCCCGTTGTGTTGTAATTACATAATTCATGCTTTTATATAAGTGTTAGAGTCTATCGGGGAGTTAGGAGTGAATTAAATTGGGAATGAGGCATATAGCCTTTGTGAAGGAAACTTGAATAAGAAAAGTCAACCCGGAGTTGACTATTTAGCTAGAGGGCTCGGAATCGGATTCCGATGATTTGGTTAGTTCCGGAAGGTGATTTGTGACTTAGGGGAGCGATCGGAATTGAATTTGGAGGCCCGGTGTAGAAATAGGCTTGAATTGGCTAAGGTTGAATTTTGGCGAAATCCGAACGGTAGGTGAGATTTTGATCCGGGAGTCGGAATGGAATTCCGACAGATGCAGTAGCTCCCGTTAGGTGATTTTGGATGTGCCTGCAAAATTTCAGGTCATTCGGACGTCGTTTGGTCGGGTTTTTCATCAAATGTGTAATTCGGAAAGTTTTAAGAAACTTAGGCTTGAATCCGTGTGTAATTGGTGATTTTGATGTTTAGGATGGTGTTTTTATGATTGGAACAAGTTCGTATCGTGTTTTGGGGTATGTTGGTGGTTTTCGTTGGGGTCCGGGGGCCTCGGGGTGAATCCGGACCATCATCCGGCATTTGGAAGCAAGAAATGATCTGCTGTAAATTGTAGATCACTGGGCAGTGATTTAGCCATCGCGTTCGCGAGGGCACTGCCGCGTTCGCGTAGGCTGGGGCCAGTTGGCCATCGCGTTCGCGGGGTAACATGCCGCGTTCGCGAAGGAGAAGGTTGGAACGCATCGCGTTCGCGTGGGTGAAGGACGCGGACGCGTAAGAGGAAAAGACGAAGCATCGCGTTCGCGTGGTATGGGACGCGAACGCGTAGAGGAAAAATCCGGGCTAGGAAGATTGGTCTTCGCGAACGCATGACTTTACGTCGCGTTCGCGATGAAGGAACGGAGCAAGGCATCGCGTTCGCGTGGAGACCATCGCGAACGCGTAGGGTAAAATCGTCTGGCAGTGAATTAAAATCACAGAACAGAGGGCTCTCGGGTTCATATACCCAAGACACCATTTTTGAGTTCTAGAGAGAGAAACTCACGGGAATTGCTGGTAATTCATCGGGGATTCGTTGGAGGTAAGTTTTGTGGCTTAATTACATCATTTTAACATGAAATCCTTGGTTAAATCCCTATAAATGGAAGATTTAAGGTGGGTTTGAGCCCTAGGCCTAAATTAAAGAAAAACACTGATTTGAGTGGGCAAATGGAGTCCGAATTTGGTAAATTTTATATGCCTAGACTCGTATCGAAATGAGGATTCCGAATATGTAAATTTTGTAATTTTTCGACAAGTGTACCAAAAGTCGGGTTTTGACAACTTGTGGGTTTTGATATAAATTGGGTTATTTCGAATGAATTTCGTGAAATTAGCGTATATTGATGCATTCTCTATGACTTTGAGCAGATTTGGCATCCGAGGAGATTGAATTGCGAGGCAAGCGCAAGGCGGATTGAAGCTTCTACCGGTTCGAGGTGAGTGGGAGTAGTAAACAATGCACTGAGGGTTTGAAACCCCGTACTAGCACTTTACAAGTGCTATATTGAGATGAGACACGCGTTCTATGATGGGCGTGGTGACATTGTGATAGGGGGTTCGGACTTAGTCCTTCCCGGCTAATAGAATACTGTGTTGTACAACTGTTAATGAGGTTATAACTGTACAATTGGGCTGATAGCCATGTTTGGGGCCTTGTGCCGATCTGTAGAGCATTAGGGAACCTATAGAGCTAGGTGACCTTTACATCGTGTTGGAAATATACACTCAGCCATAGCTCTAGCTGTATAGCATAATATGAGCCCGTACTAGATGTGTACATTGAGAGAGATTATCTAGGGTGGAATTCCCTGTTCTAGCTGAGTGGGCCTGAAAGGCCAAGTTTATACCGATTGAGATGAGATAGGGTCGAGGACCCACTATGAGATGTTATATTGGGCCTGAAAGGCCAAGTCTATATTAACTGAGACAGGGTCAAGGACCCATTGTGATATATTATATTGGGCCTGAGAGGCCAAGTGCATACTGACTGGGATAGGGTCGAGGACCCATTATGAGGTATTATGTATATAGATACCTATATTGGATCGGACCGCACGCCGCAGTAATGTACATGTAATATACATGTAATATACATGTGAGACGGACTGCACGCCGCAGTATTATTGCGCTTGGGCTGTAGGAGCCCCTTCGGAGTCTGAGTCTGCACACATTCCAGTGAGCGCTGGTATATTATGGGATCGGGCTGCACGCCGCAGCAGTATATATGTTGGATCGGACTGCACGCCGCAGTGATATATGGTGGACCTGGCTGCACGCCATAGCACCATAGCGCTTGGGCCTAGGGAGCCCCTCCGAAGTCCGTATACACCCCCAGTGAGCGCCGTCGACGTTAAATGGAGCGGGCTGCGCGCCGCAGCAGTATATGTATTGGAGCGGGCTGCACGCCGCAGCATTATACTTAATCATATCCTACTATTTACTTAGATACTTATACATTATAGACATAAGTATGCGCCTTTATATGTTGAGATGGCCGTACACCGTAGGGGTACGAGCGAGGGTTTGTTCAGTGTGGAGATCTTGTGGAGATAAACGTAGATTGGAGGTTAAAGTACTACTATAGTGATGACGTACTTGTGAAGATTGCCTTAGAACTGCTAAGTGATAGCACAGGAGTTCTTACTTTCAGTTATTATTTATTATTGTTACTCACTGAGTTGAAATATACTCACCCCACTCCCCTGCACTGTTTTGGTGCAGATCCACAGGTGCCCGAGAGCAGTTGAGACATTTTAGCTGCTGATCCATATCTACTTTTGCGGAGATTACGAGGTAGCTGCCAGCGTCCGCAGAGCTTGTTTTTCTCCTTCTTTATCATCTTGTTGATTTCCTATTTGTCTAGACTTGGTTGTATTAGGATGCTATTCTGTAGAGGCTCAGTCTCGTGACACCACGATATGTTTGGGACCGTATTTTGTATGTTTTGACGTTTCGGTTATTACTTGTTATGACTAACTACTGTTTAAGTTTAATTTATTTAATAATTGGCTGGTTAAGAGGATATTATGGTCGGGCTTGCCTAGCATTGTGTTGGGCGCCATCACGACCAGGGTTTGGGTCGTGACAGGTCCCCATGTTGAGAAATTCGGGTCATGACAAGCGATCTTTTACGAATGGCATAGGCTATTCATGTTAGTTGAGTGGTATTTCTAGGCCTTTTCCATTGATTATATGACTAGAAAAAAATAAATTCTTTTTTAGTCTTTTCCAAAAGAAAGACACATTTATATCATTGGAAATAATTTAAATTTAAACTGCTATTTTATCTATTTTATCCTTAATGTGAAGCTTTTATAACCACAAAGTTCATGCGCCCACAAGCTTTTACTTCTTAAATTTTTAAGGCCACAAATTTCGAAAGTCGCCTTTTTTTTAAAATTAAGAGTCGAGTCAAACTAACTCATCTAAATTAAAACAGAGCCAGTATATGCATAAGTTTTACTAGAGTATATTTTTCTCCTTTTGTAGGTTGAGAATAGGGTAATATCACCTTGGTTTTGGTCCATATTTATGCTTTTTAAATATACTCCCTCTGGTCCTTGTTGTTTGACCAAAACGCACTAAGCTTTTTGTTAAACTAGGCAATAAGAATATAAAGGATAATTCTTAGCCAAGAATAATTATCTAGATTAATCATCAACATGCATTGAATAAGACAATAATATATAGTCAAGCGTATGAACTTTCAGGACTTATAAAAGATATCAAATACGAATAACATGTTTACATTTATGATGTCTTGTTTCGTAATGTAAAAATAAGGGAGGAACAGGGGAAAGTCATTAACAGATGTAGGATCCATCTTTATTAATTCAAGAAAGATGATTACAGAGGTTTGCCGCAAGGATCTGTAACTTCTCTTGGTTTTTCCCCTCCAGCCTTCTCTGGTTCTTCTACCCTATTCTTGTGACGACCCGGCCCATCATCACGGGAATTACCATCCGGTTACCCATTCATTTATATGTTTCATATTTCTATATCAGTGTTGGAATCTATCTGGTGAGTTAAGAGTGATTCTGGTTGAAAATGAGGCATATAGCCTTTTGAAATGACGCTTGTTTATGAAAAGTAAACCTGGAGTTGACTATGTGGTTAGAGGGCTCAGAATTGAATTCTGATAATTTGATTAGTTTCGGGAGGTGATTTGTGACTTAGGGTGCGATCATAATTGAATTTGGAGTTCCAGGTGTAGAAATAGGCTTGAATTGGCTAAGTTGGAATTCTGGCAGAATCCGATCGATAGGTGAGATTTTGATCCGAGAGTAAAAATGGAATTCCGACAGTTACAGTAGCTTTGTTAGGTGATTTTGGATATGTCTGCAAATTTTCAGGTCATTCTGATATCGTTTGGTCGGGTTTTTGATTGGATGTTATTTTCGGAAGTTCTAGTTGAAACTTAGGCTTGAATTCGCCTTGATTTAATGATTTTCGTGTTTAAGGGTGTGTTTTTATGATTGGAATAAGTTCGTATTGTGTTCTGGAGTAGGTTGGTGGATTTCGTTGGGGTTTCGGGGGCCTCGGGGTGAATCCGGGGGTCCAAATGCACCATTTTTTATTAAAGATAGCAGCAGATTTGATGTCATAACAGCAGAACAATTTTGTTCTCTGCGATCGCATGAGGAGCCATACGATCGCGTAGAAGGATTTTGTGAGGCAGTGGATTTGTTCTATGTGATCGCATAGCCTAAGCTACAATCGCATAGTGAAGGGAGGTGAAGCACTGCAATCGCGGGGCCGAGGAGGCGATCGCATAGAGGTTCTTGAGGGCGGATATGTTTTATACTATGCGATCGCATAGTGATGACTACGATCTCATAGAGTAGTTTGGAGCCCAGGAAAATTACTTCATCGTGATCACATGCCAAGGGCTGCGTTCACATAGTGTTAAATGCCTGACAGAAGTGTTAAAAATCAGAACATTTTAGTCGCGAACTTACACTATATTTCCTCCATTTTTGAGTTCCTTGAGAACTAAGTAACGGGAATTGAAGGGGATTTCATCGGGAAAACATTGGAGGTAAGTTTTATGGTCTAAATACACGATTTTATCTTAGAATCTTCAATTATTTCACTGAAAATGGAAGGATTAATGCGGGATTTTTGCTCTAAGCCTGGGTTATGGTAAATCATCAATTTGAAGGGGCAAACGGAGTCCGATTTTGATAAACTTTATATGTATGGACTCGTGTTGAGATAAGGACTCCAAAAATGTAACTTTTGTAATTTTTCGATAAGCATACCAAAAGTCGAGTTTTGGCAACTTTGTGGTTTTTGGTGTAATTCGAGCTGTTTCGATTGGGTAATGTCCCTTTAGCCTATTTTGATGCATTTCAATTGATTTTGATCGGATTCTACCCATGTGGAGGCCGATTCTTGTGGCAAGGGCATTGCGGACTAGTATTCGAGCTGAGTCGAGGTGAGTAATGGGTGTGGGTGATGACCAGCGGGTTTGAAACCCCGGTATATCATTATGTGACGCTGTATTGAGGTGAGACGCGTACTCTCTTGTGAGTGCAGGGTCGAATGTGATTGGGGACTATGGCTTAGTCCGACCTGTTGATACTATACTGTGTTGTTGGCTATTAATGAGCCGGTAAACCTCCTACTTGGATGGTTGTGGATATGTTTGGGCTATGAGCCAGATATTGGGATCCCGCGAGGATCATTATTATCGTTTCTATGATATTGACATGCTATTTTGATACCAGTCCTGAGCTATTACTGTCTAAAATGGTTTTCCAAACTCTGGAATTTCTGAAACACTATTTTCTACTGAAAATGATAAAAAGAGATTTCAAATACTATTTTCTGAGCCTCTGAGGCTGCATTGCATTATCGCTGACTGGTAGTGGATCAGGTTGCGGGCCGCAGCATATCATGATATTGTGCTTGGGCTGTAGGAGCCCCTTCGGAGTCTGAACCCCCACAGTGAGCACGGGTACCCAAATGGATCGAGCTACGTGCCCTAGTGGTCATATTCATGCATTGCATTGCATTTAGCTATACCTATTATTCTGATAACTGATATTGCTGGTTCTGATATTGGTGGTTCGGATATTGCTTATGTTGATTACTGATACAGGATATTGTGTATAGCTTTACTTAGTGTTGTATTGGGTTTTCTTACCTTCGCTGTTTTACCCCTGCTTATTTCAACTGAGTTGGAAGTACTCACACTACTCCATGCACCTTGTGTGCATATCCAAGTACATCACAATAGAGCTGATTCTATAGCCGCTTGGGAGTTGCATTTGGATAGTTGAGGTAGCTACTAGCGTCCGCAAGACCTGCCTCTCCAATTTATCCTTATTTTGTTTAGTCTATTCCACACTTGTGCACAGTTGTATACACTATCACAACTTATAAATTCTGGTAGAGGCTCATGACTTGTGACTCCTGATCCATTGGGAGGTTATAC
Source organism: Nicotiana noctiflora (assembly GCA_032618575.1). Lineage (NCBI taxonomy): Eukaryota > Viridiplantae > Streptophyta > Magnoliopsida > Solanales > Solanaceae > Nicotiana > Nicotiana noctiflora. The sequence continues at coordinate 3,140 of JASVEL010013304.1, read as the reverse complement.
TAGTTTGGGATGTCTAATCCAGGTGTGTTGGATATTATCTTTATTATTCTATCACCGTTTATGCTTAAAAGGGTAAAATGTAAACTGATAGCTCCGTGTTTAAGTTGATTGGTCGGGCTGGCCTAGCAGTGTGTTGGGCGCCATCACGACCGGGTTTTGGGGTTGTGACAAGTTGGTATCAGAGCCTAGGTTACTAAGCCTCATGAGCTTTGAGCCGGTTGGTAGAGTCTCGTGGATCGGTACGGGGACGCTTGTATTTATCCTCGGGAGGCTGCAAACCTTTAGGAAACACTTCACATTTCTTGAACTCTGTCGTGCGATTTTGTTGTTCTGAGAAATGAACTTCTGTATTCTATTCTCTCGCAAATGGCGAGAACTCGAGCTTCAGGACGAGGTGGACGACCACCATTGCCACCTACTTCTTCAGCCCAGGGTTCGTCTACAGTGAGGGGTTCCCTTCAGTCCCCTTCTCCAGCGCCAGGTGGCTATTTTGAGTGTGGCGAGTTTGGCCACATAAGGAGGCAGTGCCCTTGACTTTGCAGGGATAGGTCTCAGCAGAGGGATCAGCCCTCCTCTTCTGCACCATCTCAGGCTTGTAGAGGTGGAGGTCAGTCTTCTCGAGGTCGCCCCAAAGGTGAGTACCGATCTAGTGGGGTTCATGCACGATTTTATGCACTCCCTGACAGGCGTGATGCAGTTGCCTCTGATACAGTGATTACACATATCATTTATGTCTGTCACAGAGATGCCTCTGTTCTATTTGATCCCCGGTCCACATATTTGTACGTGTCTTCTTATTTTGCACATCATTTGGGTGCGACCCGTGGTAGTCTTGATTTGCCTATTCATGTATCCACCCCAGTGGGTGATACGATTATTGTGGATCATGTTTATAGATCATGTGTTATTTCTATTGGGGGTCTGGAGACCCAGGTGGATCTGTTATTATTAGGGATGGTGGACTTCGATATGATATTGGGCATGGACTGGTTGTCTCCGTCCCATGCTATATTGAATTGTCATGCAAAGACAGTTACATTGGCTATTCCTGGTATTCCTCAGATTGAGTGGCGGGGTCCGACCTATTACGTCCCTTGCCGTGTTATTTCATTCTTAAAGGCTTAGAGAAAGGTCAAAAAAGGGTGTTTGTCGTATCTAGCATTTGTGAGGGATGTAGGAACTGGGACTCCTAATATTGATTATGTGCCTGTTGTGAGGGACTTTCCAAATGTATTCCCCTCAGACCTGCCGGGTATGCCACCGGACTGGGACATCAATTTTGGCATTGACTTGGTACGGGGCGCATAACCCATTTCTATTCCTCCTTATTGGATGGCATCAGCTGAGCTGAAGGAATTGAAAGAACAGCTTCAGGAGCTTTTGGATAAGGGATTCATTCGCCCTAGTGTGTCCCCGTGGGGTGCACCGGTGTTATTTGTTAAGAAGAAAGATGGTTCTATGCGGATGTGCATTGATTATAGACAACTGAACATGGTAACAGTGAAGAACAAGTGTCCCCTACCGCGCATTGATTATTTATTTGATCAGTTACAGGGTGCGAGGGTATTTTCGAAGATTGATCTTTGTTCAGGCTATCATTAGCTGAAGATTAGGGACTCTAATATTATGAAGACTGTATTTAGGACTAGATATTGGCACTATGAGTTCCTTGTGATGTCTTTTAGGCTAACCAACACCCTAGTAGCATTCATGCATCTAATGAACAGTGTGTTCAGGCCATATTTGGATTTATTCGTGATCGTGTTCATTGATGATATTCTAGTCTACTGCTGTAGCCAGGAGGAGCATACTCAGCATTTGAGCATTGTGTTGCAGAGGTTGAGGGAGGAAAAGTTGTATGCTAAATTCTCCAAGTGCGAGTTTTGGCTCGAGTCAGTAGCATTTCTGGGTCATGTGGTGTCTCGTGATGGTATTCAGGTTGACCCGAAGAAGATAGAGGCGGTGCAGAGTTGGCCTAGACTGTCCTCAGCTACAGAGATTAGGAGTTTCCTTGGTTTGGCGGGGTATTATCGGCGGGTTGTTTAGGGATTTTCATCCATTGATTCTTCTTTGACTAGGTTGACGCAAAAGGGTGCACGATTCATACGGTCGGATGAGTGCAATGAGAGCTTTCAAAAGCTCAAGACAGCTTTGACCATAGCTCTAGTATTAGTGTTGCCATCAGCTTCAGGTTCATATACTGTATATTGTGATGCCTCGAGATTGCGGATAGGTTGTGTATTGATGCAGGAGAGTAGAGTGATTGCTTATGCTTCGCGGCAGTTGAAGCCTCATGAGAAGAACTACCATGTTCATGATTTGGAGTTAGCTTCCATAGTTCATGCCTTGAAGATTTGGAGGCACCATTTGTACGGCGTGTCCTGTGAGGTGTATACCGATCATCGTAGTCTCCAGCATTTGTTCAAACAGAAGGATCTTAATTGAGACAACAGAGATGGCTTGAGTTGCTCAAGGATTATGACATTACTATTCTATATCATCCGGGGAAGGCCAATATGGTGGCCGATGCTTTGAGCCGAAAGGCGGTCAGTATGGGCAGCTTAGCATATATTCCAGATGGAGAGAGATAATTTGCTTATGATTTTCAGGCGTTAGCCAATTGGCTACTGAGGTTAGACATTTCAGAGCCCAGTAGGGTGTTGGCTTATGTTGTCTCTCGGTCTTCTTTATATGATCGTATTCGTGAGCGCCATTATGATGATCCACACTTGCTTGTCCTTAAGGACAGATTTCAGTATGATGATGCCAGAGATGTCACTATTGATAGTGATGGTGTTTTGAGGATGCAGGGCCGGGTACGGGTGCCCAATATTGATGGCCTTCGTGAGTTGATATTGGAGGAGGCCTATAGCTCGCGGTATTCTATCCATCCAGGTGCCGCAAAGATGTACCAGGACCTGAAACAACATTATTGGTGGAGGAAGATGAAGATGGATATTGTGAGTCATGTAGCACGGTGCCTCAAATATTAGCAGGTCAAGTACGAGCATCAGAGGCCCGGTGGCGTGTTTCAGCGTATTGATATTCCCGAGTGGAAGTGTGAAAGGATCACTATAGACTTTGTTACTGGACTCCCTCGGACAGTAAGGAAGCTTGATTCAGTTTGGGTGATTGTGGAT